>PVJA010000455.1:20000-172958 GCA_004027025.1 Myocastor coypus
TCTTGGTTCACAGATGTAATAAAGGTCTGAACTAAGTGGTCTCATGAATTAGATGTCTCACACCTTCCATCTCCACCGGAAGAATTAAGGAGGGGGATTTTTTTTTTTTTTTTTTTTGCTCCTAATTCTTTTCCTTTCTAGTCAGGCACACAGACAGAATATTCATTCGTTTGTCTGCAGCTGGATGAGAGCAGACCATGGCTAGGTGAGACGAACAATGCCACAGAAGCCATAGAGGCTGCTCAAGCTCTGTTCATGTGTTTGTTGAAGGTGAGCGACAGAGGCTGCCTATCCTCCAGTGCATCATTCCACTGTAATCCCATTCCTTTTGTTCTGACCAGCAGTTGTAGTATGAAAACAGAGAGGATAGAAACAAAGAAAGTTAAGAATGTTTTTTTCTCCATATCTATGTAACACAGCAAATGAACGGAAAGATAAAGCAGTGTATTGCAGTAAAGGCAGAGGTTTGTGTGGAAACAGCTGCTTGTTTTTCAGGTACTGGTTTACACAAGAGTTCTGGCTTTCCATCCAGCAGCAGCAGCAGCAACAGCATCACTGAGGAACTTGTCAGAGATGGAGATTTTGGGTTAGCTCTATCCAGGATCAGTTTCTCATCACTCAGTGATTACTGCCTGCTAACTATGTGTTCAGTTCTACACACACTTCCTGCACTCTGACTGTCAAAGGTTCTTCAATGCTTAAGCTATGAAGAAAGGAAACATGTCACCTATATAAAGCATGATTTTGGTTTGAGGCCAGGATCTTGGCTTTTATTGATTGATTCACTCAACTAAGACAGCCACTATTGAAATTCTTGTGCTGTGTGAATCACTGTGGAGCTCCCAAATAATGACAGGACGTAGCCTGTGTTCTCAAGGATCTTCCAGTTTGATTGAGACCCATCAAACACACTGGAAAAGAGTGCCAGATAGGACACAGGTTCACATACAGGTGCCCCTCCACTTACAATGGGTCCAGAATGGAGCTATGCCCTGAAAAACCTATTGTTAAATTCAAAATACTCCAAGTGAAAAATGCATGTAATAATCTGCTATGGTTTGTGTCTAGCTGTTTTCCCAAAGCCTCATGTAGTCATGGGGTGGCTTCTAGAGTTTGTGATGAATTCATGATCCAAAGCTAGTATTGTGGGTGTCAGTGCTACACTCACCCCCGGGCAGATAATTTGCATACAAATGTAAGGAAGGAAGAGAGGCTTGCTAGCTGCCACAGCAGCTACGCCTCCCTTTGCTCTTCCGTGTTTTCCACTGCCACAAACTGTTGCCCTCTTCCTTGTGCTTCTCTGCCTTGGAGCCAGCTGAGTCTAGATGGAAAACTCTATGAACTGTGAGATAAAAAAAAAAAAAAAAAAAACCATTTCCCTCCTTAATTTTGGGTGTCAGGTATTTTGTCCTAGCAGTGACAGAAGAGTAACTAAAATGTAATCCTACCTAATGACCATCATAGTTTAGCCTCACCTACGTTAAATAGTATCAGAAGACTTTCTTTAACCTGGAGTTGAGCAAAATCATATTCACTCAATGCCTACTTTATTTATGATAAAGCACTAAATATCCCATGAAATTTATTGGACTCCAGTGTACTCAAACTACTGGCAACACAGTCTACCGTGGAGTCTTGGTTGTTTCCTTTAAGATTGTACGGTGCGCCAGGGCTGTAAACTCACTGCTGCTGCCTAGAATTGCAATGAATATCCAGTGCATATTGCCAATCCAAGAAAAAGTCATGATTCAAACTGAGAAGTATGACTGCTCCTCAGTGTGTACAACTGAGGCATCACCATGAAGCTCAAAATCTGGAAGTGAAACTAGTGTGTGTGTGTGTGTGTGTGTGTGTGTGTGTGTGTGATGTCTATACAAAATTCAGTGATGTCAATATGACACACTTGGAGTTTTTTCTTTTCCACTCTATTAGTTTTAAAATAGTTTCTTTATTCAAATATTCTGGCTTTGGAACAATGTGTACAAGGACATGGCTGTGGGAGAAATAAATGTTATCCCTAAAGGCCCATTGGCTTTGGTCTTTATTCTTGGCTCAGGGCAATCTACCTTGTGGTCTTTCACTCTTTCATGAAAGTCTTTAAGTTGCTCTAGCTTAAAGCTTGCTGGGCTGGGTGTGATGGCACACCCATGCCCAGGTACTGTGCTTGGGAAACAGAGGCAGGAGTGGGCAAGAGCAGGGTCAGTTTGAGCTGCACAGTAAGTTCAAGGTAGCCCAGACTACACAGTCTCAAAATCCCCCAAAATGTATAAGTTAATTAATTAAAATAAAGGTTATTGGACAAAATTTATCATAATTTTTGAATTTGTATAGGAGAGTAGAGTGTGAAGTAGGTTGTGACTGCTTAAAGGAGGCAGAGTTGGTAACAAAACTGGCACTTGTTAGGTACACATTAATAGGACAAACTCCCCCCCCCCCAACACACACACATACCTTAAGAAACATAGGGGATTTGTAGATTCTTGGCAAAGCTATGACAAAATTGCTATTATTATTTGGATTTAGGCAGAAGAATCAACCACATCTCTCATGTGTCTATCTGAATAAGAGAAAAATGTAGGCTACTGGTGGCTTCTTAAAGCTCATAAATCACTGAGCAAGCAAATCCAGAGTAGTTTTTAATAGGGCAACATCAATCCAGATAGAGCTCTCTGATGCACTTCCACAAAGGTCTGTCTGTAACTTGCTCCTGCTTAACATTTTCATTAGTGGCTGGGAGATGGGCAGAGTAGAGTCTGTGACTGACAGAATGGGGGTGGAACAAGTTTATGACAGAGTAGAAATGATGAGAAAAAGCCTGAAAGAATAAAATATAATGAAGAATAGTAAGCAATTGATATAGGAGCTTAAAAAGCATGCGGAGGCTTGCATGTGCACACAGGTGCACACATGTGCCTCTGTACAATCGCTGGAGTAGAGATCTGTGGGCAACAGCAGGGAACATTAAAAAGCCTCACAGGTTCAGACAACAATGAGGAACAACAGATTCAATAGAAAGACCACGTTGGCCAACGTCAATGTGATCAATAAAGAACAGAGCTCAGAACAAAGGCTGTAAAATCCCCTGCACACATACGAGGCTGAACACATATCGTGTTCAGATGTGGATGCCCTGATTTACAAGGGACACTGTGAACAACTCCATCACGTCTTCATGATGCTGGAAGACCCTAAAACAAATAAAACTTAAATCTCTAGGAACGTGTCCATCTTAATTTCACAGAGTAGCCTGAAAAGGGAGCCACAGTAGTAGTAAATGGACACTGAGAATCACTTGTGGACATCTCCATGGGCTCTGTACAGCCATCAGAAAGAAGCAAAATGAAAGAGGCCAAGAACAACAAAGGCAAAATTGCTCTACAGTATTTCATCAAAATGCAGTGGGGTACAGATTTCTCTATGGAATTATAAACAGCATTCTAAGGAAAATGACTTCTTTTTTTTTTTTGAAAATGACTTCTTAAAGTAGAAGGAAATTTCTAGTGAAGATGTTATGGGATAAATGGTGTTCCCTCCCAAATTCATAGATTTAAGTCTTCAAGTGCCTTAAACTTGAATGAGGCTGTGTTTGAAGATGGAATAAATGTACATCATTGAAGAAGACACTGAGTTAAAATGAACCAACAGGGTGGCTCCTAATCCAGTGTGATTGGTGTCCTTCTAAGAAGAGTATGTTTGGGTACAGACACAGACAGAAAAAAACCGATGCACACACTGGTAAGAAAATATTTTCTACAACCCAAGGGAGGCCTGGGACAAAACCTTTCCTTATAGTTCTCAGAAAGAACCAATTCTACTGACACCTTGAGCTCTGTGTCATCTCTAGAATTGTAGGAAAATCAGTTTCTGTGATTGTTGCCACCGTGGTCTGTGATGCTTTGTTATAGCAGCACGAGAAAGCCAAGGAAGGCTGATGGTAGTAGCTGTCCCTTACCCTTCATCATCTGCCACCTTCCTTGAGGACTGAGATTAAGTCATCCACACGCCCCCCAGCAAATCCCGTTCCTCACAAGGCATGTGATTGTGATGCCTCAAACCGTTATCCAGTGTTGCTGTCATCAGCTTTCGGCTCCCTCCGTGGTCTTTGGGGCTCCTGATACATGCTCTGTTGTTTGAAGTGTCTTCATTGCACACATAGCTGAATTCTGGCCTCTATTTTATTTCCTGTTTTTACTACCTCTTGAGCTGTGCAGAAGGCTAAGTTTTAGAAGACCAAATGCATTCATCTGCATTTCTTATAACATTGCTGTGATGGGCGTGTTTCTACAGGTGGGTTTCATCAGCTACCAATGGCCATCGCGTATTGGGAAACAGGGCAGTGCTGAACACTCCCTGAGCTTGGATGGCCTTTGCAGGGAATCAGAACTCAGGGGGGCAGAAGCAGGCAGGCAGGATGCTTCAAGGATTCTCTGTCTGAAGGCTGATGGGAAGGCTGGCAGCAAAAGGCATGGCCCGAGGAATCTGCCTAGGGCAAGCGCCTGGGCGAAGTTAATCAAGCCAAGGTTTATCGCTTTCTCCCTTGCAGGGAATTCTCCTGAGCCTTTGCTGCCAGAGGAACCCTGACATCGGCAAAGGCACTTTGGAGCTGAATGGAGACCCTCATGCAGAAATAGTGCGACTGCTGCTGAGATGGGTCACCTCTGAGCATTGTTTGAGTAAATCCTTTAAATCTGTAGTATTTAATTCTCATGATATATATATATATATATATATATATATATATATATATATATATATATATATTTTTTTTTTTTTTCATCTTTTGGAGACAGGTTCAAGCTATACAGTTGAGGCTGGCCTTGAGCTCACTTTTGTACCCCAGGCTGGTCTCGAACTTGCACCAATCCTCCTGCCTCAGTCTCCTGAGTGCTGGGATTACAGGCGTGAACCACCACTCCCGGCTATGACTTTTACATTTCAACTTTCCAAGACCGACAAAGCCTCTGTCAAACTTGAAAAACTTCAAGCCCCTCATTACCTGCTTAGGTTGAGTTTTCTGTTGGGACCACTGTGAATTTGATATACTTCTTACTGCTTTTGTTTTGTATGTTTCAGAGTCCTTTGGCACTATCAAACCTGTGGGCAGAGTTCAGGAAATTGGGTTTATTAATTATTTGCACTCTCTCTCTAAGTAGATCCAAATAGATCTTTATGAGATAGATGAAATAAATACACAGCAGCAGACAAAACAGGCAATGGAAAAGGTTGCCTGGTTATTCATAAAGATGAGAAAAAAAAAAAAAAAAGGGTAGTAACTGATGAAAGATTTAAATGCAGGAATCTGACAGACCCGACTTAGAAAGTAGGCCAGATTGGTTTAATGTGACTATTATGCCAGAGCCTACTTCACACCGCTACTTCACACCCACAGCTCATGGATGCAGTGACTGGAGTCTCTGAGCTCTTTGCTTTTTCTTTCAGTGACTCTGGGTATGGACTCAGGGTCTTCACACTGAACTGCAACCTCTATCCTTATTTTATTTTTATGTTGAGATAGGGCCTTGGTAAAAGTTACTAAATTCTGCAGCCTGGGCTCAAATTCTCAGAGTGCTGGGGTTATTGGAGTGAGTCTCATGCTGTTTTTATAGCTGTTTCATAGAAGTGTCTGTTATAATACATACTCTACTTATTTATTTATGTATTCTTTGTATTTTAGGGAAGGGTCTACAGGGTATTCAGGGTCTCACTACTAGACCAGACTTGTAGTGATATGTCTATTTACAGCCTCCCAAGAACTGGGATTATAGGCACATGCCACCATGCCCAGTCTCAGTTATGGTCTCAGCCAGGGGCAGGGCCGGCATGGCAGGCCTGGGGATCGAATCTCTGGTCCCTGCACCTGCTTGCAGATGCTTTGATCTCCTGAGCTGTTTGGCTGGCCCCATACTTTATTTATTTAAACATAGACTTGAGGGAGAAATGCATGTCATAATGGCCTTGCAAACCAATTGAGGCTGTGATTATATATATTAAGGCAAATGACTTTATGCCTTTCTATTTTCTGGTTCTAGCAATGGTCAAGTAAGAGATTGATTACTGTAGAACTGTACAGATGCTCCACTAGTAAGGAAGGGTTGAAGTCCTAATAAGCCCTCTGTAAGCTGGGAATAAATTCACAAATGCCTTTCTATCACACACTTATCTACTGAGCCTCAGAGAGGACCAGTTCCTATACCTTCTCTGTGGCCAACTGGGAGAATGGGCTGGGTGTCACTATGCAGTATCTTGAGAAAAGACTGAACCAAGTGTGGAGGTACATGCTTGTAATCACAGCACTCTAGGGGCTGAAGCAGGAGAATCACAATGAGGGTGTGGCCAGCATGGGCTAGACTACATGGTTAGTTCAAGGGCAGTCTGAACCACAGAACCACAGAACCACAGAACCACAGAGTAACCACTGTCAGTCTGAAACAGAGTGAAATACACACACACACACACACACAGAGAGAGAGAGAGAGAGAGAGAGAGAGAGAGACGGAGAGAGAGAGAGAGAGAGAGAGAGAGAGAGAGAGAGAGAGAGAGAGAGAGAGAGAGAGAGAATTGGAAAAGGGTAGGACAGCTCATTGAAAACCTTATCCAGAAGTCCAAGTATGATTTCTTAGGAATGTATATGACCTTCCCACCACTATAAAGTCAAAGCCAACTAAATCAAGACATTACAAAGGAAGAACTGTCTGTATTCATACAAAAATACTTTATCATAATAATATGACTTATGCCATCATGTTATTGCTTATTAACTGCAAGCTTCCAATGACTTTTTTTTTTTTATCTTTCGGTGAGAGTGAAATGCTCCAGGAAGCTAATGAAGTTCATGGAAGTTCTTGGTTTCTTCCAAGTCCACAGAGGGAGGCAGAGAAGGAGAGTGAGAACTTGTGTCTCAGATCCCCTGCTAAAGCAGTTAGGCACCAATTCCAGAGAATACAGTTCAAGCAGGATTTCTGATAGAAATTTTATTATAATTATTTGATCTTCTTAATTATTGCTTGGTTCAACTCTCTTCTCTTCCAAGCATAAACAGATGCAGGCTTTGAAAATTATTTCAGAATCAAACACTCTGGACTGCACATATTGTTGTAATGCCTTTGGGTCTCAGAGCATGTTAGAGTTCAAAAAGTGCTGTGGCTTTTCCCAGTGATAAATTTAGTGATCTCTCTCTCTCTCTCTCTCTCTCTCTCTCTCTCTCTCTCTCTCTCTCTCCACCTTTCTTCAAGACAGATCAAACACTGGAGAAAACAACAATGAGCAAAGGCAGGTCTAGAATAAACTTCCTTCAGAGCAAAATCAAGAGGGCAAACACACAGGCCCCATGATCACACACACATACACAACAGGACACCTTATGCCACACCAAGTGGCATAGGTGGGGGTGAGCTTGTGCCAAGGAGGTGGCAGCGAGCAGGCTCTAGGCAGAGAGAGCAACACGTGCAAAGCTCAGCCAGTGAAAAGGGTCAGGGAATAGGGGAAAGAGACCTTGTGTCTAGGTTCAGGGACTTCTTTCAACCCCAAAGCTGCAAGGGCACAACATCCTAAAATGTGTATTTTGAGATGCCCATGCAGGTCAGTGAGGAAGACA
This sequence comes from Myocastor coypus, assembly GCA_004027025.1. Classification (NCBI taxonomy): domain Eukaryota; kingdom Metazoa; phylum Chordata; class Mammalia; order Rodentia; family Myocastoridae; genus Myocastor; species Myocastor coypus. The sequence goes on from PVJA010000455.1 coordinate 27,595, forward strand.
GACTGGATTTGGGAAGGGGAAGAGGAGAAGGAGTGACGGCTTATTTAAATGTTGTACATGGAAAACGTGTTGCACAATGCATACATTTACGACTGAGCTGTAGTACTTCACTTTCTGGGCATTTAGTATGATGTGGAAAAATTAAAATTTAAAAATTTGTTAGGGGAAAGTGCTATTTTTTTATATTTCTCATAATTAATATAAATAGCTTCTATTTTCTGTAACCTCAGGCAAGATAAGAATATGAAGAATGCACACATCAAGTTAGGTGAGAAAACTGGGCTCTACTCTGAATTGGACTAAACAGACATTAGAAGTTTAGTATCTTTAGCTTTCAATTTCCTTAAATCTATGATGTCATCTTGTTATTAATCTATGTAGAAGACATTTATGTATTTGATTAGCTCACATTAAAATGTAAAAGGCTGGCACTAGTACATTCATCTCCTTGTTAATTTTCACTAAAGTGTGAAAGCCTGGAAACTATAAGATGTAGCTCTTGAGAAGAGGAGGCCAGGATCCCACTGTGCAGGTGTTATGTTTATAGCAAATAACATTTTCTTAATTCTCCTGAGCTGCTTGTGGTTTGAAAGAACATTTAAAAAAAATATATATATTTGATACAGGGCCTTACTATGCAGCTCAGATTCTAGTATCTTCCTGTGTTCAGCCTCTCTAGGAGTGGAAGTGCAAGCATATACCACCATGCCCAATCTCCGCAGCCAGTTCAGTGTACCTGGGGGTAGGGCCGGCATGGCATGTGGTGCCAGGAATTGAACCTCTGTCCCTCCACTTGCCTGAGCAGTCACCTAGTCTGCTGAGCTATCTCACTGGCCTGAAAAAACATGTTTGTAATACAGTGCAGGAAGAAATTTCTAATGGGTATATTCTAGATATTTTTTTTTATTTTAATTTATTTATTATTTTTATTCCTGTTTCAGAACCTTTGTTTGTTTATTCACTCATTTCCGGGATCGAACCGCGGTCCCTGAAGCCACCCAAGCTTCCCCAAGCAGGCGCTTTAGACCACTGAGCCATCCCGCCGGGCCCATATTCTAGATATTTTGGCAAAAGGGGTGGAGAGATCATTTTACACAATGCATAAGGCAACACACTGTATTGTGCCGGCACTTTTCTTCCCCACATCCAACCTTGCCATTTCAAAACTCTCCCTAACTCTTAGAAAACAGTGAAGCTGATTTTCTTGTGTTGCTTCTAGGACTCAGTCACACACAGACATTCCAACTGTGTCTTGGATTAGAATTGGGCAAAAGACAACTTGGACTAAGTAATTTTTTGGAGGAAAAAAAACATTTAAGGCCATCTTGCAATGTCTCATAAGTAATGCAAGCTCAGAATCTTTGATCTCACAGCAGCTTGTCACATGACTTACAAATGAGGAACCTTTTATAATTTGTATCTTGGAACTCATGAAGTGCAGCAGGACACCCCTTTCCACCTGCCCATCCCTGCTCATGGCAGTGTACTTTGACTTGGCTTGGAAACATTCTCATGTCACAGACACAGACCACCAAGTATCCCAAGGAGCCTGGGGTTAAGTATGAGTCTTCCTGGAAAGAGGAGGTCAACTTGCCCAGCTGCCACAGCCCAACAAGACCAAATAATACCAGTCACCCCTGGGGAAGCTGTGTACTTGTCTACCAGTATCTTGGTGATCTTGTTTTAAGAGACTAGTTGCCTCTTTCTTGAGCTCTGGAATGAATCAGGATTGGATTCATACAGTGGACTCAGTGGTAGCACAACTACCAGCTAATATTTTTAGCCCATTACACCACCTCTTTCATTCAAATACATCAACTATTGAACGCTCACTACTTTGCAGTTGTCTTTGGTCTACACAGGGAGAATAAAGGGTAGTGTGGTTTTGTTTTGATTTCATTTATCACAGCTTTTTTAAATTTTCCACTTCCCCAGTGACTCTCTACCCTTGTTCTATTTACATGGATGCAACCCAACAAGGATAAAAAGTATTTTCGAAAATGTGTCTACATGGAATATGCACCAAGTCTTCATGCCTTGTCATCATCATCCTGGAGACCGTAAGGGTGCTATGCCAATGCTAGGTCCCTTACATAAGGGACTGGTGCACTCGTGGCTGTGCAGCCACTAAGAGATGACTGCCGCCTTACCATCAGGAAAAATTATGTGCAATGCATCTTGTTGACAATATGACTGAGAATTTATGGTTTTAGTCTTCCCAGTTGGCCAAGAACACAGTGCCAGTGTAACCAGGACAGCCAGGGTCAGGGTGATTGCAAATTTCTGAATAGACGTTCAGCTTGCCTAGTAAAATAATCCCAAGATCCTAATTCCTATACTTTAAACACAGGCACCACTTTGCATCTTGTTTTGAAGCTGATGGCCTATCATGGTTTCAAGAGCTGATAGACACTATTAGAAAATTGCCTTCTAGTTTTAATATCAAAAATGGCCCAGCTGACCGTTGTTTCCTTTCTCTCGATTTTCAAACCCTTTGTTCCACTTTTGCGCAGCTGCAGCGCTGCATTCCCATCAAACCCTCCCTGATTACTCAGACAGGATGGCTTCCTACCTCTCAGCTTCCCAGGGACAATACAATTCGTCCCTGCTGTAGAGTCGTGGCAGAAGAGACACCATCATTCACTGTAGTGAAATGGACACTGGATGTTAAGAACAAACTGTAACGAGTTTCTTTCTTTGAGTGGTGCTTTTTGTTCTGTTTTGCCTGTGGGATTGGCACCTGAAGCCCTGTACATGTTAAGGCATGAGTTCTTTCATTAAACTATATTCCAAGCCCTTTAGTTTCTTTGAGTTTTTCAAGTAGAAATTTTAATTAGGTCTGAAGATGCTGATATGTTTCCAGTAGGATACCACATTCATGCCTTCCACAAGGCTGACCAGAGGACACGGTCTGCTCAGCTGTGCCTGGTAGCATGGCTGACACGCTGCCCAGACAGCAGGCCCTGCAGTCCTTGAGAAGCAGTGGGCCCATTTGCTTCAGGTATGGGCCAACCCAAGGTGATTGTGGTTCTACGTGGCTCACAAGGGGAAGCAAAGGGAAGAGCCAGAAAAGGAAAAGGAAAGAAGAAAGGAAAACAAATTCAAGGGGAGTAACAACGGGCCCCAAGTGGCCTTATTATATGAATAGACTGCAGATAACTACATCTTTCCACTGTAGCGCTTCATAAATTCTGTCATCTTGTTAGGACTGTCAGAAGCACACTGACCTCACTTCCTCCATTAACGAACTCGGCCTATTTTGAGGGGAGATTCTCTGAGAACACACAGCCCTGTACACCTCATAAACAGCTTGTCAGCCTTGTAATTCTGGAAGTAATGAACTCCACCCAAGGAGACAGAGGGTAGTGCCGCAGAAGCCAGAGGAGAGTGGGAGCCCTGGGCCCGGGAACAAGTGGTCAGAGGCGTCCACAGCTACTCATTTTGTGGAGAAGCTAAAGGCAGAATTTAATCTTTGTTTACTGTGAAAGCTGTCTGAGGTAGATTGGTGGCTTTGCATGTTATAATAGGGCTCTTTTTATGCAGAGAGGTATCTCCTCTGTAGTAATACAGAGGCAGCCAAAGCATACAACTCAGATTTAGAAATGGCCTACCCAAAGAGACAATTCCTGCATACCTACTCTGAGGTTTTTTTTTAAGACCCATGATCAGCCTCTATCCATCTCTGGGCTCCCCCACCCCCACTCCACTTGTCTTATTTCAGGCTAGATGAGGAAAATAACTTTACATTCCCAGTGATCCAGGAAGGATTAAATGGTCAGAAATTGCATTCAGCTTCTATGAGACTGAGTTTTTCTGAAGTCTCCAGCACAGTCATGAAAAAGAATCTCAACTCTATAAAGGCAAGAAAAACTCCCCACGGTCAACTTATGCATCGGGTGAGCTCCATAAAGTTGCTCTTGCTGACTAGCCTGGGTTTTAGTGTCTCAAGACAAACTGCGTCAAATTATATATAAAACCAAAGCATCCGAAAAGCCAGGGAGGACCTTATCTCTTATTCCTAAGGTGTTTTCTTCTTACTCCCTGGCTGGCTACTTTTCACCCCTGTTGATTTACACTCTTTCAGTAGACACTCAGGGAGACCCAGACCAAAATGTTTAGTGCTTACACTGGTGCTCTGAACAGATAATGCAAATAGCCCATAGCCCAGTGGCCCAGGTTCCCTGCTTTTTCTTTCCTGTAAGGATGGCCCTGAAGCCCTGTGTGGTGTGTGCTGTAACCAGAGCTCTCAGATGGGGAGTGGATTCATCACAATGCGTTAGACGCATCCTGTGTGAGAGCAGAGAGGCAGGCAGGCAGGTGGGCTCGGATCTCACCTTTACTACTCGGGGTTTCACATCAAGCCTGCATTGGGTGGAAGGCATGTGGGGTCATCAGTTATTTCCAGTTGCTATTTGGGCCAGCCACATAAAAAATATCCCTGACAATTCTGAATTGCATGTATAAACCATTTTATGGCTGTTGGTCTTCTTGTTGCTTTCTCCTCTCTTTCTCCATCATTTTTCCCCCTTCATATTTCCTCCCCACTATATCCAACATAAACATTTATCTTCTTGGACCATGTATTAAAAAAAAAAGCAAAGGGAATAGTAAAACTACAGAGTCAAATGTGAGTGGCAGCGCCATAATTCTTTATGAAGTAGCAGGTAAGATTGATTGTCAAGGGTCAAAAGGCTAGGTCAAACTCTGCTCATTCGTCAGCTGAATGTCATTTTTGTTTTCCCTGTCACCAGATAGCTTTAAAAAAAATTGCAACTCCTTCCTCATTATCTGGGACTTGGCTCCTTTTCTGCCATCCAGTATTAATGAAATCGTGTTTCAAGCCTGGCCCTCATCTTCTGAGATCCTTCTTCAGGTGCTCTGCTCCTTCTGTAAGCATTACAGAGAAAGCGCCATTTCAAAGGCCATTTTCTCCCACAGTCGCATTGGGAAATTGCCACTACAGGGAGAATGATTTGAAAACACGTGAGGTATGAATGTTTGGGTGAACAGAAATGTAATTAAATCATAGCAGGTGTTAAGCCTGGGATCCAATGTAATTGGATGGTGAGGATATCTTTGCATCTCATAGAGAGAAAACAATGCGATGTACATCTGGATGTGTTGTAAATAAAGAAACCTCCCCCCATAATTAGAGTGGGTCACAAGGTATTGTAAACCTAAAATAATGCATTGATTTTCTGGGCATCTAATACGTCTGCCATAGCAGGTCAAATGTAGGTCAGCACTATCAAACAATTTCCCCTCCGAAAGACTCATTCAATTAGCTCACGTTTAATTGTCCAAAAGAGAAAGAGAATGACGAGGTGGATAGGAATTAATCTGGGAAGTTTTGAGCACCTATCTGCCAAATGGTCTAAGCTATCAGTTAAAAGAGGGAACTCATGAAATACAAGCTGATACCCTCAGCTAGCTAACAGCCCAAAATTTAAACCCTAAGAAAGATGATGAGTTTCTTATTTTGTTATGTCATGTTGCTTATGCCTCTGTCCTGTTCATCACTAAATACAGCTAGTATAGGACTCTAGACCATTATCTGGACTGATAATCCAGTTTGTCTGTATAGCAGTGACATTATTTAGACCGAATCGCTAATCTTCTTTATGAGAATTTAAAATGTTCATTAGATCATCTCTTCCTATTAGTTGGTAACTATAATATTGGAAGTCTCTTATGGACCAGAAAATTTACCTTTCCAGTTTTTTTCTTTTGTATAGAAGATTGAACAAAGGACCTTTGCCCCGTGTTACATCCCTAGGCTTTTATTCATTTTAAGACAGGATCTTGATAAGTTGCTGAGCTGCTCATGCTGAGCTAGAACTTGTGATCCATTTTGGCTGCCAGAGTTCTGGGACTATAGCGATGTGTCACTATGTCTGGCTACAGCTTTCTCCCTTGTGACCACATGCATGCAGTCACGAAAGGGGACAGACACCACAGAAGGGCCTCCTGAGTATGGTGTCTCACACTTCTGCCAATAGAAAGTATGGCTGGGCCCTCATCAGCCAATGGAGCCTCTTCTTCCTAAAGGGGGAAAACTAAAAGCCTCCACCGTAAGTCTACACTGCTTCCAGTTTGCCCAGACAATATAATAAGCTTGTAATATACCAACACTTGATTTCACAGGGTCATATTGTTGGTTCATCAAATAATGGCATTTGCAACCACTCATACAGTTCAGCTTGATGACCTTGATTGAAAGAGGAGTTGGCATAACCACACTGAGGATTTGGAATACAAGAGTGAAAAGCTAGAGAGCCTGGTGGCTCATGACTGTAAATCTAGCATTCTGGGAGGCTGAGTGAGGAAGATTCCAAGATAAGCCCAGCTGTGTAATTCAGTGGGAAGGCCTTGGGTTCAAACAAAGGCAAAGAAAGAAAGAGAGAGAGAGACAGAGAGAGAGAGACAGAGAGACAGAGAGAGAGAGAGAGAGAGAGAGAGAGAGAGAGAGAGAGAGAGAGAGAGAGAGAGAGAGAAGGAGCTGCAGCTACAAGAGTCAGGGATGAGACCTGGTACTGAAAGGGGACACATGGCCCTGGGGACAGGAGTCGCACAGAGCCAGGCAGGTAGCTCTCTACTAAGACAAATATGAAAGAGGAAATGGCCCTGCCTAAATCATGAAATAGATTTCCTTCCTTCCTTCCTTCCTTCCTTCCTTCCTTCCTTCCTTCCTTCCTTCCTTCTTCCTTCTTTCTTTCCATTTATCATTTATTTAGTGCAAGGTCTACAGTATTCTCACTGTTCAGATTAGACTTGCAGTGATCTTCCTGTTTTCAGCCTCCTAAGATTACAGGGGCGCACCACTATGTGCAGTCTCAGCTGCCCTCTCAGCATGTCCCCGGGGGGGCCGGTAGGGCACACCAAGGATCGAATCTCAGTCCCTGTACCTGTCATGCACTTCAGTCTGCTGAGCTATTTGTCGGTCCCCATGAAACAGATTTAAAATTCAAAAGCATGGATTAAAGAAGCTGCAAAAAAACTGGGTAACATGGCATTGAAATGACTTTTCCTTAAATCATATTTTTCTGACTTTGACGATGCATTGGTTTAGGATTTCTAATAAAGAGAAACGGCCTTGTGTTCTGTTATCTGGACTCCTACCCTGATTCTTCTTGAGGGTCAGCGGGCTTCTCAGCAGTGAGGACCAGGGCCCGCGTCCATGCTGTTAAGTGAAGACGGCTGAATGCCAGCTCAGTTCGCGCTGCTGACAGCAAATGCAGAAGAACAGTCTGGAGATGATATAATAAGCCCCATGAGGATGGTCCTGGACTACAAATAATAATGGAAATGCAACGTCTTGACTATAAATGGCCTAGATTCAATACTGTAAGGCTAGGTTATCTGTTCTAATGGACCATCAAAACTAGGGCCCACTATTTTGAGCCATAAATTTAGATTATTGACAAAAACTGTTAAACCTTGACTGTATACATTTTCATTTAAAGGACCATTTTGATGGTGCTGAATGGTCAGCAGCCAGCCTAGAATTACAAGTAGCCAGGAACTGAGTCACTGAAATACATGTCAATAAGAGATAAAGGCTAATATTTTTCACAACTGGAGCAAAATGTTAAGTTTCTGGCAATTGTTTTTCCCAGTGGTAGGCGTTGCACCCAGGGCCTTTCCACTGAGCTATTTCTACTTCATTTTGTGTTTTGAGGCAAGGTCTTGTTAGGTTGCTAAATTACCTAGGATGGGCTCAAACTTGCGATTCTGCCTTACTCTTCTGGAGAGCTGCTATTATGGGCACACACCTCTATGCGTCGATTTTGGCGGTTTTTAATGTAGGCATCCAGTCAGAAATGTAAAGTCTTTTTTCTTTTGTAAAATAAAACAAAATTATACAATGAGAAGTTCAGGAAAATTCAGTGGCATAGCATTGTATTTGACCCTGCTCTGCTTGACCCTGATATCCGCCTTCCAGTGCTGGAACTGGTGTGGCCCTGGGCTGTGGTGGCCTCTGTTGGGCAGTCCACAGGTAGTAGCACTGTGACCAGGCTGAACCTATGCCCAGCAGAGGCAGCTGGAGGGAAGAAGGGGAAGGGGGCTGGAGGCCTGAGCTCAGGCCTATCATATTTCAACACAGTACCTTGGGAAAAGTAATTCTATTCAGGCGCTGTAGCTTTAGTTTATGGCAAGATCAGGAACACTGTGTGGAAGATGGAGATCGTTGGGCTGTGGCTCCAGGTAAAGTGGAGGGCTGAATAATTGGATTACAAGGATGGAAATGAACTGTTTGAGAATCTTTGAGTGACTATTGCTGGGGCCATAGAGGCAAAGAGCAAGCAAGAACCTGATGCAGAAGGCACTCAGATTGGACTGAGGCTTGAACGAGATGTCCTCTAAAGCGACCTGCATCAGTTAGCTTCTCTGACCAGTACTGACTGAGCATCTCCATGTACCAGGGCAAGATGATCAGACGAAATATCTGGTGTTGCCAGGAGCCACATGATACACTGATTCAACTACTTTTTCATCGTGTTGCTAGTTGGAGAATGGGCTGGAAACCTGGCCACTGGCTTACCACAACCTCTGCACTTGTCAGAAGATAGGTGCTTCCTGATCTACACTTCAGTAATGGGCTTGCATGCCACTGAACCAGCTGATGTTGAATATCTGCTATGATTTGGATGTAGTTTGAGCAATGTTACCTAAAGGGTCATATGTGTGTTAAAAAGACGTTTTTCTTTATAAAGCACGCAGCCTCAGGTATTTTGTCATAGCAACAGAAAATGTATGAATACAGTATCTACAAAGATTTTCAATTATTGCCTTCATCATTGTTTTCAACAAGAGAAATTTGATACGTGGTGAAGAAGGGAACAATATTTGTTGGGTGTCTGTCCTTGGGAGTTAGTTTGCAACAAGCTCTATATGCATATTAGTTGATTTTTCTTTGCCCTCTGAGAAAGGCATTCTTATAAACCCCTGTTTGAAGTGTAGAGAGGAAAGATGACTCTCTTGGTCTCACATAGCAGTAAGAGGGAGAGCTGAGCTTTGAAATCAAGTGTGTCAAAAAGAAGGTCTAGATGCCTCATCTTCTTGCTACTGAGAATGAATGGTTCAGAGTTGGTAACATCCTCTCTCACAGTTTAAAGCTTTGATTACAATCAAAAGAAGATTAAATAATAAGAAAAACAAAAAGAAAAGATAATTTGAAGGGTAGGTCTTTAATTGTTTTGCAGTGTTTAAAATATATCCACTCTTTGATTTTATTTAGACTAGCTGTGGTCATTGCTAGAATTTCCTTCCCATCTACTCTGCATGCCCCTGACTCCAGAATTCCCAATTAGCTAACCCCCTTAAGAATAATTTTTATCTAGGGTCAAGACCCCACTGTACTCCTGCTAAAGGGAGAACCCTGAGAACTTAGGTGCACTACTGCTCAACTCGTGTCTCCTTGAAGCAGCTAAGGTCTTGCAAACACGAAGATTCTGAACCAGCAGCCTTGGGCCAGGGTCTGTGATTCTCCCTGGCTAATGCATTCCAGGGTTCCTGGAGCATTCCAGTCCTTGGGAACTGAAGAGTGACCGCTAGAGAGCTAAGATCTAGCTCATGGCTGTCAACCTTCTGGTTGGCCAAATCACAAAGAGTCCAATGGAATTGTCTTGGGCCTCACATCAAATATGATATAGTGAATGTGCGAGGTGTAATTGAAGAATACAATTAATGTTTAGACTTCTAATGAAATGTTTTACATGGTCGTTAATGTCTCCATTCTCTCTTCAAGCTCACTTATCTCTTCCTTTTCCCCACTTTCTGAAGCTGTTCTGGAAGTCCTCTTCAGTACTGTTAGCTGTGCTGTTGTGGCTGCATGTATTCCCTAACGCATTTAAAATGTTTCTCTTTCCCAGTCATTCTGACTCTGAGATAAGCCTGAAGTCACGGGATGCCAGATTGAGTAAACAAAGTGGATGAGGACTATGTTTCTATATGACTTCCTTTGTCTCCTAAGGCCTATGCTGGAGAAAAGTGCCATGGAATCATGAAAAATATCACCAAAAACCACAGTTTTCAGTTCTAAGGGCTGGGTTACCAGCCGTCCAAGGCCATATGTGGCCCAGAGCCCTGAGTCAGACATGTCTGATTTAGATCACTGGATAATGGCCCAATGTCTTTCTCAACATGTACTTTTCTCTACGTGAATATGAATGGAAGGCCAAACATATCTAAGAAGGAACAGACCCTCAAAAGAAGGGGAGACTGAAAACCACCACATGGGTAACACTTTGTGCTTTACCTACATTATTACATTTAATTTTTAAGATGACTCCATGAGGTTGCTAGACCCTATTTTTCCCCATTTATAGAATGAGAAAGAGTAACTTGCCAGGAGCTACTATAATTCTAGAGGTCATCCTTAACACATTTTTCATTAAAGGAGGTGTAACACTGAGAGAAGAATCTCTGAGTGAGGGGCTGTTTTGAGATTTAAAAATCATATCACAGGCATGATTCTTTAGGAGATGGAGGATACCTAACCTGGATTTAGAATTTATCTGTCTTGGAATTTTCCTCAGCTATTTGAAGATCTGTTATGTGGAAGGAAAAGTAGATTTATTCTATGTTTATTCAGTTAGCTACTTGCAAATGTTACTTCCTGGGCGATGAAACTTGAGGGATCCTTGGGTGGAGGAAGTGAAGTTATGGACAGGAGAACAAGTGCTCGCTTTTCTTAGATATTGTATCATCCTCCCATCTAGTGAGGGCCCTAGTGCCCAGGCAAGCAGGTTGGACCTACATCTTTTAAGTTAGAAATTCAGCTTCCATTTGGCCACAAACTTCCTGTTTCTCTTTCCAAATACCTGTTATCCAGACGTGGTGGCCCATGCCTGTAACCTCAGCACTTGGGAATGTTGAGGAAGGAGGATCTCAAGTCTCATCCTAGCCTGGGCAAATTAGCAGAACTCTGTAACACACATACTGAGGGTGTAGCTCAGCATGAAGGCATTTTGTTCAATTTTCAGTTCTGAAAGAGAAATCTCGTTAAACTAATTAGCATTTCAGGACTTTTGGAAAATGTTGATGTAGCCAGTGAGTGAAAGTTTCAGAGAATTGGACTTCGGAGTAATACAAAGAAGAACTTTCTAAATTTCTGATCTGTTAAAAAATAGTGAACTCCCATCCCCAGGAATGTTCAGAGAGAGAGGTGAGAAGGCTGTATTTGAGAGAAAGCTGGGTTTGTTAGAAAGACACACATTTTTCAGACAGCGCAGCTGGTGTTAAGGCACCTTCTGTGTTTTGCATGGTCTTATTGATTTTTCCCTTAATTTGACAGTTATATTAAATCATCCTATGGTAATAAAATGGTAACATTAGGAAATAATGCTATATGAAGACAGTAAGTATTTTAATTATGTGGGATTCATTACTGAGCCACGATGTCCCTTTTCATAAGCCATACATACGCTAGTGTCCTGTTAGAGAAAGACTTTCATAATCCTTGGTCTGGACAACAGCTCTGGACAGATGAAGCATAATTTGTTCTCCTCTTTGGGGCCCACAGTCCCCTAACTCTGAATGGGTATTTCCTTTACCTAAAGAAGATCTGAACAGCCAAGAGTGGTAGTAGCTGTAAGTTCAAAAGTTGGTGGGAAGAGGAACTCAACGGACACTAACTCATTGATTCAGTAATATATTCCATCTTTCCGTGTTATGGAGCATCAACATGTGTCTTATACTGAAGACTGCTGGGGATATACAGGTCCCTCATCTCTCTTTCTCTCTCTGTTTCTGTCAGTCTGCCTCTGTCTGGCTGTGTACCTGTCTGTCTGTTCGTGTCTCTGTCTCTGTGTCTGTGTCTATCTCTCTGTTTCTGTCTGTCTGTCTGTCTATCTGTCTCTGTCTCTGTCTCTCTGTTTCTCTCTTTCTCTTTTTCTGGAATCACTGCCCAGATCATACACATTTCAAAACATGGAAATCTAAAGATCGCAAGGAAGACTCTGTGAATGGGAAGGATTCTGAAGACCAAGTGTGGAGAAGAAGTATGTGATTCTCGGAGATGGTGTTGCCTATACTCCCAAGTAAGACTTTCTGATGCTTTTTTACTAGCTATGGGAACAAACTATACATTCCAAGTGGTTTTTTGTTAGTGGACCAGTTTGTCATAAAACAACAGATGACTAAAGTGCCAGGGATGATGGATCTGGTGGTTATTCCTGGTAGGTGTTTGGGGCAGTATTGAAAAAGCCCTTCTCCTTTTGTCAGTCCACACATCACACACATAACCAACTTTGGCACCAGAGATTTCAATAGGAAATATGACATCTGGAGTGAGGGTCAATGCTACAGGAAAGAGAAGATAAATTGCAATATTTGTAAGAAGAAAAATCCGACAAGTACAGCTGTGACAAATGAAGAAAAAACATTGTTGATTTGGGATCTAAAGACCTAGGGGTAAAATCCAGTCATTGTCATTTTTGCATGAGCCAGGAAAGCCTTCTCCATATGATGGGGTGTGGCCCTTGTTGGAGCTGCACACTGCGGGCCTGAGAGCTGAGTGGAGAGCCCAGTGCACGAAGGGAACACAGGACTCAGAAGTGGTGCTTCTGGCCTTTCAGAGAACCCATAACCTTGGCCTTCGAGAAAATGAGGGGACAGCCCTGAATGGACTCAGATCATATTCGGCCCAAAATTCCCCAAATTTCAGTTAACTTGGGGAAAGTAAAAGTTATTTCTCCTTGCTTGAATGGCATAGAGAAATCTAAGCCTACCGTGACTTTAATGTCAAACACATTAAAACCCCCAAAGAAGGTATTTGAGAGCTGGGACACAGAAGGGAGATGTGTATTTCTCTAAAGAATATAGCATTGCACTCTCACTTGAAAGGCAATAGCAGTATTTTTAAAGAACAAAGATCAAATTAAATGTTCAGTGCTACAGCGTGCTGTCGCCAAGCATGTCGGTATATTTAGGAGCAATTCATAATTTGAACCGTTTTCCAGACAGCTGGTCATATGTACGTTAGAGAAGTCATAATAACCTGTCAGGAGAAATTTCCTACAGCACATTCATTGGGGAAAATATGGGCAAGCAGGGCAGGCTTTTCAAAGCCCACCAAATTCCTTTATCTTACGCGAAAGCAGCTGCCTTGCTGCACCCCCCGCCCCAACCTTCCCCAATTCCCCAAAGCTGATGCTCCCAGGAATTTCTTGTGCCTTGTTCTTGTAGAGCTTCTCCTTATGGTGTGGACGTTAGGCTACAAACACCTATTGATAATGTGGGGTCACATCGGAGCAGCGTGGCGGGCAATGCAGGAACCAACCAAAACAACCTCGATCCTGTGCACCCAGGAGTGATGTGGCTCGCACTATGTGCCTCGGTGGGAGGAGGACGAGCACGTGGGTAGTAGTGGATGGGGAAGGCGCAGGCCTGGCAAGGAAAATGAGGCCTGCATGCTGGTTTTATCTCTGACCCGATGTGTAATTGTGCAAGTCACTTAGATTGTTGAAGGTTTTTTTTTTTTTTAATCTGATTTGTGATAATTGTATTAATAATACAGCATTTGCCCTGCAGTTAAACAAAGAGTTTTAAGGGCCAAGCAGATAGTGCAGTGGCATAAGTGCCTGCCAGGCAGGCAGGAACTCTTAAGTTTAATTTCCAGTACTGGAAAACAAAAAACAAACAAAAAAAATGGTTTCTTCATGGGGCTGGGGAGATAGCTCAGCAGCATAAGAGCCTGCTTGGAAGGCACAAGGTCCTGAGTTTGATTGCTGGTACTGCATGCCATGGTGGCCCAGAAACCAGGGGTGGTGGTGCACTCCTGTAATCCCAGCGCTGAGGAGGATTGGTGCTACTTGGAGACCAGACTGGGCTACAAAAGTGAGCTCAAGGCCAGCCTGAACTGCACAGTGAGACCTTGTCTCAAAAAAAAAAAAAAAAAAAAAAAAAAAGAACTTAGTTGCCAAGTTTTTAAGAAGTTAAAAAGAAAACTGAATTAAGTCTTCTGGCAAACTGATTGAGAAGCAATATTTCTTTACTATGTTTAGTAAGCAAAATCTGTGGGTCACAGGAGCAAATTAAATGAAAAGAAGCTTAAGAGGTTCTTAATAGTCCAAAGATAAAAAGGATCTAAGAGCCCATTCACCTATGAATGAGACAAAACATGATCTATAACAGTGGAGTATTATTGAGCCTTAAGAAGGAAATTTCAGCACATGCCATAGTGGGTGAAACTTAAAGATATAATGGTAAATGAAATAGGCTAATCATAAAGGATAAATGCTGTGTGATTCCACTTAAGTGAAGCAGCAGGAGCAATCAAATTTATAGACTCAAAATAGAATGATGGTTTCCAGGTGGTGGGGTTGGTGAGAATGGGGAGTTTTTGCTAACAGAGTACAGCAGTACAGTTTCAGTTTGCAGTGAGGAAATGGCTTTGCAGATAGAAGAAGTGGCAGCTGCTCACCAATGGGAATGTTCCTACAGCCCCTGACATGTAGATTTAAACATGGCTAAAGTGGAAAACGTGATGTATGGTGTCGCAGAATGCATAAAAAAGCCATATAAACAAAAAGACCATAATTTAGTCGGGCATGGTGGCGCACACCTGTAATCCCAGCACTCGGGAGGCTGAGGCAGGAGGATTGGTGCGAGTTTGAGACCAGCCTGGGCTACAAAACTGAGCTCAAGGCCAGCCTGAACTGTACAGAGAGACCTTGTCTCAAAAAGACAAAAAACAAAACAAAACAAACAAACAAAAAAAGACCATAATTTGTAAGTGGGCCTCTTGCACATGTCTTACATTTTCCATTTACTTCCCTGTATTTTCTATTACTAATGCTAAAATTCTTGAAAAGGTGCCTTTATCTTGCAATGTATCCTTCAGGGCCATCCAAAGAGCCTGCCCCAGGGTGCTCTGGATTCTAGCAAGATTGGGGTTATTTGGGAATCTGCTAGTGCCTGCTGTTCTTTAGGAACTCCCCAAAGTGGCATCTGATGGCCACTTCATAAGCAGACACTGTCTCCACTTGTAGATTTTCCCCAGTGCTTCAGTTGTTAGAGTCTAGTAAGATCCTAAAGCAGTTGGTATGTCAACCTATTTTCTCTCAGTTGTATTACCTCAAGCATTATCTTGGTTGCTTTAGCTTTCTTCCTCTATTATGCTGTCCAATTATCTAATGTGAGCTTTCAGGCAAAGAACCCACCTATCCCAATTCACTGACCTCTTAAATTACTTATGAGGAATATATCGAAGACATAATTTCAGAAAGTAGTCATAATTATTTCCATTAACAATATACAGCTGTAACTTCCTCTTCAGCAATTTTTAAAAGCAACTGAAGGGAGAGTAACTTCCAGAGACATGGTCCATCTGTACCTTTATCCTTGGGTGTCTGTTCTATCTCATGGCATAGTTTCAGATTCTTTGATTCCCATAAGGTTGGATGTGGATCTTTGGAGGACAGGGAGTGAAAGAAAACAACATTAATCCTACTTCCTTGACTGAACACACACCTTTGATATCCTGTAGGATCCCAGGGTTGGGCCTGAGGGCAGAGTAGGTGCGCTATAGGCACTCACTGTGATGAACAGTAGCTTCACATGTTCCAAAATTTACTATTTGTTACGTGTTGTGGGTGGAATTAAGTTCAGGCATGGGACATTAGTAGATGTTTTCTGGGAGAAGGGAGTGCATTCCAGGGGATGCAAAGGGAGAATCTTCTGTATATGAGATTCTCTGAGTTACTGGAGGTTAGGCCCTGTGGGTGAGATTGGCCAAGGTGACCATGCATGTCACACCAGGCTGTCGGGAGAGACTCTTGCATGGTAGCCCCGACCCCAGTTAGAAGCAAGGATCAGGTGAAGATGAGAAGAGTCAGGGTAGTGGGCAGCATTTTGGGTGCTACTTTAGACACAGAATCTAGAACATGTGCCTTCATCAAGCTGATGAATGAGAAGCTTCCTTAATTTTCCAATTTGAAGAACCTTTGGATGGGGATATCTTGATGCAGAAGGGTAAAATTCAGGATGAGATGCACAAAAATGACTTCCCTGTGGCTGTGGGGACAGGCACACATTGTGGCTGGACAGTTTCTGGGTACTGGGATGAAAGAAGACATGGAACCATAGTGCAAAGAGGGTGGGCAAAGGATCAGTGATCAGAAAGCAGGGTCCTACTGTGGTTTGCAACAGTGCTGGGAGGTGAGGCCTAATGGGTGGGGTCCAGGCTGTGAGGACTCTATCATAATGTGTGGAGAAGGCTGACTCTAAAAGGGCGAGGCTGCAAGTTTGACCCCTGTTGTTCCCTTTTCAGCAAGAAGCACCTTGTCAGATGCGTTGATTTGGTATTAGATTGATTTCCTGGCCTCCAAAACCATGAGAAGTGAAGTTTTCCTCATAGATTTTTTTTTTTTTCTGGTACCAAAGATCAAACCCTGTACCTTGCTCTTGCCAGGCAAGAACTGATGTCACTGAGCCATATCTCCAGTTCTTGAGTTTTCTTTATAAAGTGCTCAGTCTATGAGATTTGGCTATAGTAGCACAAAACAGGTTAAGTTAGGACTTAGGACAAGAGTGAGGGTGCTGCTACCGGCCCATATCTAGAGGAGAGGTTTGGTCCAGTTTTTGGCCTCATTATAGGCCTGAAATCAGTGGAGACAGCCAAGAAGGAACTGATGTCTTTGGAACCATGAGCCAAAATAAACTTTTCTTTCTTTAAGCTGTTTTTCTCAGATATTTTGTTACAGCAATGCAAATCTAACACATTTATTTTTGTTGTTGTTGTTGTTCTTGTTGGTAAGAATTTACAAGTATTTGAGGAGCTAAATTTTGAGGTGTAAGTCTGATAAATGTTTGTTACTCTAATACTTAGCACACTTGTTTCCAGAGAGTGCCATACGAGCTAGGGATGTTTATTTATTCAGTTGCTGCTCTGCCTCTGGCCCTTGAAACAGTCCTTAGATTCAGCGAGAATAAAACATGACCTTGGATTCCAAAGGTTTCCATGCTGGTAGGGAAGGAAGAGGAGAGGGCCTGAGCTGAGAGGAAGGAGGCTTCTGGGGAGCCCTGGCTTGAATGACCCTAGCAGCCGCGCTGTGATGATGCCAAGGCAGGGTTGGGCTCAGCGCTTTCTTCCTCTCTGTGGGGTATGGGCGGATGAAGAATTGGTTAGTTCTTTCTTGAAACAAACAAACAAACAGCCCCCCAAAATCCCATTTTGTTTTGTAATTCTGGGGATTGAACCTAGACCTCTGCCCTAAGCTACATTCCCAGAACTTTTATTTATTTAGTTTTTTGAGATGGACTCTTGCTAAATCACTACATTTTCCAGGCTGGGCTTAAAGTCACATTCCTCCTGCCATGCCTCACCGATGCATCCTAATAGGTTTCTTTTTCGTGTTTATGATGCTTCTCTATATCAATAACTTGTGAGTGCTGCGTTTCTTAGATACCGCAGAAAACCTCATTCCCTGTTACTGTAAGTTATTTCTGGAATGCTCCTCACCCACATTTCTTATGTAGTCATCATAAAATGAAGTGTGATAAAAAATGTATGGCGCATATTTTTTAAATTTGTTATAGCAAAAAGCACATTACCATGCATTCCCCTTAAAATAACACTTATCCCACAGTTCTTGGCCCTTTCTGCAGCAGCTCTGGAAGCTCCCTTTCTTGTCTTTGAGGTCTGATAAAAAGTACATGCAATGCTGCTGCCGGGTGCCATCCAACAGAAAGGCAGGCTAAGAGAAACACTGCACTGGGGCCTCTTCCACCTTGTCCACTGCTTCTGGCACTGTGTGACTTCTTTCTCTTTCCTAAAATCAAAGGCAAACATCTGAATCAATTTAGGACACTACCGCAGCCACAACAATGCAGCTAAAGACGCTAAAGAGGGCTTTGCAAACTGTTTCTGAAGGAGGCAAGAATGATAAGTGAGTTGCAGCATTCTGAGGTAGGTTAATGTTGATGTGTCTTTGTACTAAGTTTTTAAAGCTTGGAACATTCACTGTAGTGTTTGAGCACATCGTGCATTTATTTTTTTTTCACATCATCTATTTAAATTTATCCCCAAATCTGCCACCTCAGTGGTGCTCAAAAGCACTCCTTTTCCATAATCTCATCTAACAACACCCATACACACACACTGCAGTTCCTTCCTCTCTTCATAACCTTCTGGATTGGATGGTGGCCAGCCTCCTACGTGGTCAGAAGGAATCAATCTCCTGTCTTTTCTTCCAGAGTAAATTGGTTTTGCTGCAAACATTTCCACTTCCAGGAATTTTTAGTTAAAAAAAAAGAAGAAAACGTATCGAATGACGGGTTGAACTCTCTGCTTCTGATGTCGCACCCCCACATTACAGCAAATTATCCCTCCTGGTAGAGATAATGTTGGAAAATGAGCATTCAGGTGAGTTACCGAGGGAAAGCTGTGCCCCACGGAGCAGGTTTGCTGTACCATGAGAGGGGAGTTTTGCAAATCTCATGCTGCTGCCATAATCTGCTGCTCCTGGTCGCTCACACAGCTGCTGGAGTCACTTTTGTGGGCACTGTGCCAGGCCGTGGCATCCTCTCATTTCTTGACTGTGGGGAAGACTGTCTGGTCTTAAGAGTTATTTGTTGCACTGATTGAACATAGGATAGTACCTCTGTTTTCTTTGTAAAAACAAAACCAAAAAGGAACCAACCTAAAAACTTTTCCTGTTGTTATATGTTTAGATCCAGGGTCAGCAAGCTCCTTCTCTGAAGCACTGTGGAGAGTCACTGTTGGAGCTGCTTATACTAAACAGCTGTAGACAGTATATTGATCAATGAGCGAGGCAGGGTTGCAATTATTTACGAACACTGAAATCTGAATTTCACATAATTTTCATGTGTCAGGAAGAGTATTTTCCTACTTTTATTTTTAAAAAACTATTTCAAAAACCGGTGGAGCACTCTTTGTGTACAGATGTGCAAAACAAGGTGGGGGAATCCTTGCGTATAAAATCAAGGGATGCATTGTAGGAGTCCCTTGGTGACACTGGCCCCTGGCTGGAGAAGAGGCTCTTCTGTGGTCTGTGGGATATATGGCAAATTTACTGTCTAGGACCCTGAATGGAAATCACAGGCTCTTCAAGGAGAAAAGTGTCTCAGAGCGCATTGAGATAGAACATCTAGGAGGCTGGGAGAGGAAGCTGAGTCATGGGGAAATTGATCTGCTGACCTGAGGCTCTGTAAGTAGCAGTTTCTGGTCTTCCAAATTTCATGATGTAAGAATGTGGACAGGAAAATGAAGTTTGAGGAGCAAGAGTGAATTCTGCCATAGCCCTCCAATCCTCACTGTGACCAAGGAAAATTAAAGACATGTGGGAGCTCAGGCTACCATGATAAGATTCAAGTCTAGACTGAGTACCACTTGGGAGGACTTAGTACCTTCCTTGACCCTCCATCACCTAGTAGAAAGAAAGAGAAGGAACAGAGCCCAGCCTCCTACGTGGTCAGAAGGAATCAATCTCCTGGCTTTTCTTTCACAGTAAATTGGTTTTGCTGCAAACATTTCCACTTTCAGGAGTTTTAGTTAAAAAAGAAGAAAATAATACATAGTAATAGCTATCTCTAAATATATTTCCTTAATTGTATATGTGTTGAAAACATGATCTCTCTCAGACTTGGTGCCAGAGGCCTATAATCTCAGCACTAAGGTAGGCAGATCATGAGTTCAAGCTCAGTCTGGATAAGTTAGTGACACAGAAAGACCTTGATCTGGGTTCCAATACACTGGGTTCAGTCCTCAACACTACAAAATAAACAACCAACACTCCCCAAGATTTCAGAAATCAAGCATTTGAGAACTAAGTCTCATCTTACCACATACCCCACCCCCCTGCCAGGAGGTCATGACACATTCTTTATTCTGTGTTTCAGTTTTCTCACCTGTGAAAAAATATTGCTTTGAGGAGGAAGTAGTGCTTGATGTACTGTAGGCATCTGGGCTTTTCTTCATTTTCAGAATGACTCTTACAGATCATTAATGATGTGTTATACACGAGGACACCAAGGCTGAGCAGCATGACTTGTCTGGGGCACCCTGGATGAAAATCAAGCCAAGGTCTAGTCCTACCTCTAACTGTGATGTGGCCTTGTGTCTCATGGAGGGAAAGACAGAGAAATAAATCAGAACTATTGTATTTCCGGGTGGTTCCCTGTACATATCTATGAAGCCCTTCTTTCTCAGCATTGTTTAAAAAGTACACAGCACTCATGAAAACTCTTGCTTCTGAGAAATGCTGCCAGGTCATTTAGATGTAGTCTTGGCACTGAAGTTCCAGCTCTGGTGAAATGAGAATGAGATGGCATGATTTTGTTTTCTTGACTTTTATTCCCAACAGACTTATAATAGTAACGCAAATACAGCTAACATGGCCTGGAGAGGGCTGTAGGGCCCCATCTCTGCTGCCACTTGTTTCCTTGTAAAGATGCTATAAAAGAGGACATCAGAAAAGAGGAGGCTAAGCTCAGGGGCAAGGGGCTCCATGTGTGGACAGCCAAGTTCTGCCTCATACTCAAAAGTATGAGGTATCTAGGAAGTCAGATTCAATGGCCTGAGAGAAAAGGCATGGATAGACAAAAGGACACCAAAAGGATGAGAGGTTGTGTGGTGAACTAAAGGGCCTGGCTTGCACTTGGTCATCCAGTGTGGAGAGATCAGGCGGGGGCCCCAGGCCAGCAGACTGTCTGCCAGTGGGAAGCCGGACAGCGACAGGGCTGAGGAAGGCCCCTGGGGGAAGCCCCGAAGAAGTCAATGCTTTCTTCCTGATCCTGAGCTAGGAACTATCCAAGAAAACTTAGTAGCACCCTGACATGAGATAGCTCAGGGAGCAGGAATGCTGAGGGATGTTATAGTCAGTCAAACTGAGCCCACGATCTCTTGTCTTATTTCTTTGTATTAATTTATTAAATTTAGGGCGGCCAAATAGCTCAGTGGATTAAAGCACCTGCAAGCAGGAGAAGAGGCCAAGGATTAGGGGTGGGCTGCTGTGCTGGCCCTACTTGTGGGGTATGCTGAGACAGCAACTGACACTGGGTGTGGTGGCTCATGCTTGTAATCCCAGCCCTTGGGAGGCTATGAAACAGGCAGATCACTATGAGTCTGATCTAGTAGTGAGACCCTGAACACCCTGTAGATCCTTCCCTAAAAAATAAAAGTAAAAAAAAAAAATTAATTTAGTTGTCCTGAGAATTAAATCCAAAGACCTCCATCCTGAGCTACAACCCAGCCCTTTTGAAAAATATTTCATCATTTTATTAGGAATAATTCCAAGTGGGTTAGGAAGAAAACTTAATGAGTTTGATGAGTTTTCCAAAATTTTTGTTAAAGATTTATTTACCAATAAACAATAAAGTGTCCATAGAGCTACTATATACTGGGCAAAGAGTCAGGCTACAGAAGCTAAATGTGGCATAAAAAAGAACAATATAAAAGAAGACAATCCATTGAGTAGCAAAAACCATCTCAATATGAGCTCTTTGCAATCACAGCAGAGTCAGTTATCAGGCCTGGACCACACTAAGGGAAGTGGCTAGGTCTTTTTATTTAATTACTTAATTTTGAAACAGATTCACACTAAGTCTCTAAGCTAAAGGGGCTTTGATGGAATTTACCATCCTCCTGCCTCAGCCTTCCAAAGTGCTGGGATTATAGGTGTGAACCAGCACATCTGGGTAAGAAAGTATGCTTAATTGGACCTATGAACTAGAATCCTCTGAGAATGACAGTAATTCCTGGGAATCATAAAGGGTCTGGGATTAGCCATTTAAATACCTCTATCAATGTGGGAACTGGAAACTTTCTTGAGGCAAAGGAGCCTCTGGGTAAATCTGAGTATAATAAAAAGATGCTGCATTCCTAGAAAATTCAACATATACTACTTTTATACAAAAATTACTTGCGTTTACATGCAAAGCAGTGAGATCTCAGCTGAGATCATCACAAAGAGGGTTTTTGTGGGTGTGAGTCTGGCAGGATAACGAGTGTCACGCTGGAGCTGGTGACACCTCACTGTGCCGGGCTTCCCCACCCACTAGCTCTTCTGTCCCTCACCTATTATTGTACAGAATACAAAGTGACAAAGAACTCTTTTAAACACTGCCATCCGAGTGCCCCAAAGACCCTTCTGCTCCAAAACTTAACAACAGTTCTACCTCTTTACTTAAAAAAAAAAAAAATGCACTGAAAGTCACTGAGTTCCTTTCGCCTCAGTCCTCGCTGTACTTCCCTCCTTTCGTGGTGCCAGGCGTTCCCCTGACATGTTTTGCGTGCTCATCCCACAAGTACGAACCCTCGCAAAGATAACATCGGCTGAGCGAGGCCAGCGCCAATTAGTGTCCATGCAGTGAAAATCCAGCTCAGGTGGGTGTGTGATGGGCAATGTGATTTTATTTTATCTACTTTCCATTATCTTTGATGGATTTTACAGCAGTAACGAAATCAGTAGATCTGTGCACGTGACTCAGTGACTTTCACACTCTGTTGCCACATGTCCCTGTGCAGAACAGCACATAAAAACATGGCATATTATCTCAGAGGCTGAAATTGAGAATCACTGAGAGCTAATGCTTGCCTGGAATTACTGCTTTCAAAGAGCAGCTCAGATTTACTTTAATATGTTTTTTTAAAAGAGGTGCTGAGCGGGGGTTGAATCCAGGGCCTTTGATTTAGCTATATCCCCAGATGTTCTTATTTTTTAATTTGAAGATAGGTCCTCAGTGTGTTGCTAAGAGTCCCAGGGTAGGCTAGCACTTGTGATCCTCCTACCTCAGCCTCCCAGAGTGCTGAGATTGTAGGCACGGGAACATAGTACTTCTTAGAAGAGACCCAAGTTTGTAACTTCTGTTAAGACTATGCACAAGCAAGTTGTGCGTGACTGACAGATGGAGTGTGTGTAGGGTAGACCTCCCATAATCAATAAGTTAAGTGTCAATGGATATCTGACTTGAGGAATCACAGTGTCAACACTGGCTAATTCGAGTTAATATTATGTGCTCAGTTAAACTAAAAATTTCATGCAAAGTCGACAGCTCCTGCTTACTTGCTCATGTGGCTTTCTCAAAGAATATGTTTTCCAAGTCATGCCAGTCACACCATGTTACTGGGACTGCTTCTATGTCACCTTGGTCACAAAGTGGACCTTCACAAGATATTCAGTGACAAGCAACAGATTTGGGGAGACCTGCTGCCTCCCTGGGTATTCGTGCTCATCCTGCTCAGAAGAGGCTCTTGATAACCACTCACTAAACATGTACGGGAGTGAATTCATGAACATCTGAACACGTGAGTTCTTTGGAAGCTACAGAAGCTACAGATATTGCTGCTGGGTATGGAACAGAGAAACTGAGAGCACAAATCCCTCTGTGTCTCTCACCCTATACTTTTGTGTTGTTTTCCTTTTTTAACTCTTCATCCTCTTCACCCACAGCCATTCAATGTCTGCTTGAGTTATTCATAATTTTGCAGTCTTTCTCCCCATTTATGCTGTTCAGACAAACACACCACCCTTGGCATCCACCTAGTAAATCTGAGCTATGATAATGGAAAACAGGGCATGGCCGGGGTGAGGCATAAGCACCTGCTTGGCAAGGACAAGGTCCTGAGTTCAATCCCTAGTACCAAAAAAACAAACAAGTCAAACTCCCAAAACAACAACAAAAAACCCAGAGCACTTGTTTATAAAACCTGGAATCTTCATTTTAAGCTTCACACTATAGAAAAATAATTGGCAGTGGTCAAAGCTCAGGAATAAGGTGAGGGGGACCCCTTGAAGATCAAAATAAACAGTGGCAACAAATAGGGATTCTTGGTACAATCAGTTCACCCAGGAGGTATCTATTGATCAACCACAGATTGAGTGTCCCTTTTCCAAAGTGCTTGAGACTGGTATTTTTTTTTTAAATTTAATTTCTATTTTTTATGTGTTTAATACAGAGTCTTACTACACAGTAGTGATTCTCCTGTTTTCAGCCTCCCAAGCACTGGGATTACAGGTATGTGCCACCACGCCCAGTCTCAATTGCCATCTCAGTGTGCTCCAGGGCAGGGTCAGCACTTTACTGCATGCTGGGGATTGAACCCCAGTCCCTGCACCTACCTATGGAGGCACTTTTGTCTACTGAGCTATCTGGCCAGCCCTGAAGTCAGTGATTTTGTACTCAGATCTTTTCAATTTGTGAAATATTTGCACCCACATAAAGAGATACCTTGGCGATGGGACTCAAGTCTAAGCACGGGGTTCATTTCAATATTTCTGTTACTTCTCACATGACATCAGTGTGTAACTTTTCACTTGTGACAACACATCGGTTTCTAGGTGTTTCAGAGTTTGGGACATTTCTGATTTTGACTTTTTGGATTAGGGATGTTTGACTTGTGTTATATCCTTGTGGTGCAAAGGGATGCTGATGACCTTGAACCCTTGATCCTGGTCAGTGCAGCTTTTCATGTAGCCCTGTTCCTGTGTGTATCTTCCAACTCCAATTAAAGTTATCTTTCTTGGAGACTTTATGTGTTTAACCATAAAAACGTCATTAAACTCGCCCGTGGATCTTTGCCAAGCAAACTCAGTCTGATGGGTCTAACACACACCCAGCTGGATTCCAATCTCTGAAAAGAGCCTGGTAAATCACTGGGTCTCCAGGGGAATTCTTTCTGCTCAGTAGGGTGAGATGCTTTGATACATCTGCAAACCTCTGCTTCCAAGGAGAAGGCAGGCTAGCACTGCTCTCGGTGTTTAGCAATTAGAAAATGTGCTGATTTCAGACACAAAGGGTTAAACGCACTTTAACTGATAAGGGCGAATTCTTCCTGGAAACTCCGTGGAGACGCTTGTAATTAATTTGATCTTCTCCAGTCATTAACTCGGACTCGCAGTGACTCATCGGCACACTGCTCTATTAATTCACCAGAGATCACTTCCTGGGATTCATTTAGTTAAGCAGTACGGCTGGATTACATTTTAAAACCCTTAAAACTGGTTGTAATTGATGTCTGTTTATAGAAGCTTACTTTAATGGAGTTGAAGATAGGTGGAAGTCATGCCCGCCAGCCCAAGATACTTAAAAGCATAAAGCCCAGCTCTGGGAGCTCTGAGTTGAACAACAGCAACAAAAACGCTACTCATCAAAATTATGATTATTAAAACCATTTGTTACTCTAGTACTCATAATACATTCTAGACTGTGGAATATTTCCATTCCAACAATACAGACAGCCCAATTGAAGCCACAGAGCCTTCCTGAAATGCATATATACATATGGACAAACGTATGCACAGGAATGATTGACCCAATGCAGCCAATGTTTAAATTAAGTAATGTATTCCAAAAGACGCTTCGCCACTGACTTCCTTTTCAATGTCCCCCCTTGCTTTGTACGCACTGATCCCATCATTCTTGCCACCTTCTGAGGTGGTCCTGGAAGACCTCTTTCGTGGGCTTCTTGAGTAAGTGGGATAAGGAATGCTGCGACCTGTGGCGCCGCTGCTGAATGTTACCCAGTGGAAAGGTAGGTAAGCTCATAAAGCATGCTGTCTGTCCTCATCAATCTTATGCAATGGATCTGCCCCTGTGTGACTCCTGGCTCTTCCCCAAAGTCAAAATGACCCTGGGGCCAGCCATAGCATTCAATAGACTAAAACACCTGCTTAGACAGGCTCAGAGACCAGGGTTCGATTCCCAGCATGCCGTATTGGTCCCATCTCTGGGGCATGCTGAAATTGCAATTGAGAGTGGGCATAGTGGCATGCGCCTGTAATCTCAGCACATGAGAGGTTGAAAACAGGAGGATCACTATGAGTCCTATCTGTGTAGTGAGACCCTATAGATCCTGTACTAAGTACATTTTGTAAGAAGACGGCCATGAAAGGGAAACATTTGGCATAAGTTCATCGAGGAAGCCAGGATTCCACAGCTAAAATCGCTCAGGAAAGAAGACTTCCAGAACTGCTTTTGGAAAATGACAAGAGGGATGGAATGAGTGTGGGAAGGAAGGAAGAGCATTTTGGGGAGGACGATATGTGTTGTACTGCAATAAATTTCTACAATGGAATGCACATTGTTTTTCTGATCATACCTCATACTTGACTGTCAAGTGGAAGTTACAGTGCCCTGAGTATGAGACTTTGTGAAGCTCTGGCTTCCTCCCTGAAAGGGTAGAAGGGAAGTAATACCTAGCTTAGATCTTCCTAAGGCCAGTGACTCCTAAAGCCCTGCGGGCCAAGCAGGTAGTCAAGTGCTGGCAGGGAGGCGAAGCATAGCAAGAAGCCTAAACACCTTGACCTCAGCCCTTGGGGCCCCACAGGCCTGAATCTCCCAACCAACACGATCAAAAACAACGTGTCTCTGAATTTTCATAGGCTGAAGAGGCTGGGAAATTGTTTTATTTTTTCTATAAACAGCAATTCAAGAACTGCGCAAGGTACACATTCTGACCTTTTCTATCTATTTTACCAAGTTGGCTTTTCTCTGCCTGGCCAAACTTTACCTTTCCTTCAAAGTTCAGCTGTAAGACCTTAACAACCTCCTTTAATAATCCTTCCCTGACCACATCTGACAATAAGAGTAAATGCCTCTTTGTGTATAGACATTTGCAGTTTTTCTGATCAATTTTGGATACTTTCTTTGATTTGTGCTTTAGAACAATACTTTGTGGTATTCTGGGGTGTGTGCACTTGTCATGGATACACATACATATACATGTGCATTTGTGTATGTGCATACATGAACAGTCAGCCTTCATGTTCAGGACTCCACATCCCTAGGTTTAACTGACAATTTATGGATCAAAGCTGTTTGGAAATTTTTTGTCTGTTCTGAACATGTCTACTCATTTTCCTTGCTATAATTCCCCAACCAACCTAGTGGAACAATCACTTCTTACACATCTTTACATTGCATTAAGTATTGTAAGTAACCTAGAAATTATTTTGAGGGTATAGAATGACATGCACAGGTCATATGCCAGCCACTTTGTCCAAGGACTTGAGCATCTGTAGATTCTGCTGCTCTTGGAGGGTTCTGGGACCATTGCCCTGTGGGTGCTGAGGAATGCCTATATATGCACACCTGTATACACAGCATATATTTGTGTATGTGCAGTGCATATGTAGAGCCTGTGTTTATGCACCTTCTCTGTACACCTAGACTACTGAAAATATTATTTACTTACTACTTACTGCAACACTTACCAAACACTAAGAATGTAACAGATGCTCTTCCAGGCCTTTGCTTACAGCCTTAATGGACAGAAGGGAACGAGCTGAGAAACATGACTTTGCCCGCTAGTTCCCAAGACTGGCCCTGGCATGTAAGGGCCACAGAGCTATGGGGTTTCGGCACAAACAGGATCCTCAGACATCTGTCAGCCCATTTTGGTGAATCTAATTTTCATTATAACACAGGGAGCAGATCGTCTAACCAGTTTTCTATTTTGGAAAGCCCACCTATTATGTCCTGGCTTCCATATCTTGTTTGTTACCCCACCCCTACCATGTTGCAGCTCTCCTCTCTATGCCAGTGATACTTTTCTGGAGAACACAAGGATAAATAGGGAGAAAATGGTGGTCCAAGGGGGTCAGTTGGGTAGCTGAGGCCTGAGTGCACTTGAGAAATAGGTTACCTCCCTTATCTCCTTGCTTCCGGATTCCCTCCATGCCTGCCACCACAGCGGAGAGTACTTCTCACATGCCAGGTCGTGTGCATGTGTGTGTGTGTGTGTGTACTGGGGACTAAGTACAGGGCCTTTGCACTTAGCTATATCACCATCCCTCTGTTATTTTGAAATAGATTCTGACTAATTTACCCAGGCTGGGCTCAAATACATGGTTCTCTTGCCCTGGCCTCCCAGAGACAAACCTTTAAAAAAAAAAAAAAAGAAATACAGCTTTATTGACCTGAAATTTACATAATATGCAATTTATAAAGTTAAACTGATTCAGTAGATTTTAGCAAATTGGCTATTATACAACCATGACCACAATCAAATTTAGATCATTTTTGTGTTTTTCCAAAACTAAACACTGCCTACTAGCTATCATCTCCCAATATCTCTCCCAGTAAATCCAGGCAAGCCTTGAGACTACTCTGTGTCTTCATAGATTTTCCTATTCTGAGAATTTATGTGTTTTTATTGAAAATAGGCTATTTGGATGTGAGCTGGGGAGAGGAACTGGGGAGTAGAGACAGCAAACAAATGGTTTGTCAGATAGTGCGTGGTTATAATAGCAACCAGGAAATGTGAATGGGGACAGGTGACGGTATTTGCGTGAAAGTGTGTCTGTGTCTGTGTATGAGTGCATTTTCCATTCTTGGCATATCTAAGTAATTCTCTGATTTTGTGGATATCTTTCCCAATAAATCCATCCTACATTGAAAATATCATTAAGCTGAAAATGCACTTCACACAGCTAACCTACAAGGCACCACAGCTTCCCAGCAGTAGGTTGGAGGGGATTCATTGTTGGCTGTTTCAACCAGTGATAGGTGGCCAGCTGGGAGCTGTACTATAAGGTCTGCCCAGGACACAGAGAGAAGACCATTTTATATATCAGTCTTGAAAAAGATTTGAGTTAAAAATTTGAATTACCACTTAAAATATATTGCTTTTGCCTCACAAATACTGAGAAAATAAAAAGCCACATTATGATAAGAGCAAAGCTAAAGTTAAGGTGTATATTCAGCATAGGGTATGAGAAATGCCATCCTGATGACTGTAAAGGAGGTGATATAAGCTTTTTAAAATACAGATCTGTATAATTAGATAAAATGAAATTGTGCACTATCAATTATTAACTCTGAATTATAAGATAGTAAATGATTTTAAAAACACTTCCTTGATGTGGTGACACACACCTATAAACCCAGTACTCAGGAGGCTGAGGCAGGAAGGCGCTGAATTCCAGTCCAGCCACTGCTACCTACCTAGTTCGAAGTTGGGCTGACCCACTCTCAAAGCAAATAAAGCAAAACAAAAACTAATTTTTTAAAAATAATATTAAGAAGAGAAAGAAGAAAGCAAATGTTCCCCATTTTGTGACCAATCAGCTATGATTCTAGTTTCCTTTTAATGCTTTTGTGCATTTTTTTTGAAATGTAAAATGGTGCATCATTTATAATAATGAAAGGCCCAGAAACGATGCCTCTGAAAATGTAGCCTAAAATTCTGGGGACAGTGTGGTTTCACAACAAGAGAAAACAAATTGCCACAATCATCCTTAATGTGGTCTCGGGGCAGATGAGATGAACGCCTTACCTTAGGAACCCCACAGAAACCGGTCTGTGGCGAGGCAAATGCCAGGGAGGGGAAATGGTGATTTTCCAAGCCACAGCGCTCTTGTCAGAAGAGAAGAGGAAGGGGGTCAGGTACCACTCACAGCACATGCACCAGGTAATTTTGTTAAGTATATGTTAGAGGTTGCAATACATTTTGTATACTTTTTAGAAAAGTCCAACTCTACAATTCATGTAGGCTGGAAAAAATAATAAAACTATGCTATAAATAAAACGTAAACCACAAGATTTCAAAGCTAAGAAGTTATGGTCTGATGTGAGAATGCTGCACATTTCTGCACTGATGACTTTATTTTATTTTATTTATTTATTTATTTATTTATTTTTGTCTTTTTGAGGTAGGGTCTCGCTATGCAGTTCAGGCTAGCCTTGAGCTCACTTTTGTAGCCCAAGCTGGTCTCGAACTTGCACCAATCCTCCTGCCTCAGCCTCCCGAGTGCTGGGATTACAGGCGTGAGCCACCACGCCCGGCT
Organism: Myocastor coypus; assembly: GCA_004027025.1. Taxonomy (NCBI): domain Eukaryota; kingdom Metazoa; phylum Chordata; class Mammalia; order Rodentia; family Myocastoridae; genus Myocastor; species Myocastor coypus. The sequence goes on from PVJA010000455.1 coordinate 57,345, forward strand.
TGATGACTTTAAAGTTCCCTCAGTATGCTGTTGATTGGCATAGCATTAAGCTTTCCTTAAATATTAAAATTTCAGGGCCAGTGAGATGGCTCAGCGGTGTAAGGCGCCTGCTTAGGAAACCTTAGGCAACCTCAGGGACCGTGCTGCATCTGCCCCAGGCCCAGGGTAGGCTGAGCTGGCCATTAAAAAAAAAAAAAAAAAAAAAAAAAGTTCAGAGGAGTTACACAGTTGTGTGCCTGGTATTTATAGAGTGGATGGATGAATTGCTATGCCATGTACAGCTTGGCAGTGGACTCTATAGCAATGGAGCCTGGGGAATAAAAGGAGCTGAAAACAGCACCAGTGGCTGCTTGGGTGGGACTCGAGGTCTTCATAGTCTCCAGCTGCTGGGACCAGGGCACAAGCCCACCGAGGCCACTCGGTGCCATCCTTCCCACCTGGTGAGGCTGACCTCTGTCCCAATGTGATTGCTAGAAATTGCTTCTCTTCCTCTTGGTCTCGATGAAGTCTCTAAGCAAGCCTGTTTTCCAGCAGGGAACCTGTGAGCAGTTGTCTATGGCTTTATTATGCAATGTATATAAAGTTCATCTTGGGCAGTAAACAGGCTTAGGGCAAAAAATTTTGGACCATTACAGATCTCTCCAAGCCAGCACCATGGGGTGACATTTCTCTTTATCCAAGACCTCTTCAGGAATTTTCCACCCTTTGTGCATTCCTGCACAATCAACTCAGAAAACATGTCAAGCTCTCCCTCCCATCACAATTCCCAGGAGGCCTAAAATCACCATGAGAGGAGAAATGGGATGTGCTTCAGCTTTGCTGGCTCATTTCCTTCGCATCTGCTCTGGCTTCCTAAAGACCTAAGTACCAGCGAGTTTTCTGCTTAAGCCAGACTGAATAAATAAAAACTCATTTACCTGAACAACATCGTGAAAAACACATCATAGAAGCAGAGAGATGGAAAAAGCCTTGGGGACTGCGAATTGCGATTTGTCACAAACATGAGAAACAGTGTGGTGGAATGCAGGCTCAGATCTAGGTTCAAATCCTCCCTCTGCTGCTGTTTAACTCTGCAGAGCAAATTACTCAAAAGTTCTATGCCTCAGTTTTCTCTTCTGTAAATGGAGTTAGTAGCAAGACCTTCCCAAATGCTGTGTGTCAGTGCAGTGATTACAGGGCAGTGGGGACATTATCTTATATACACAGAGAGACAGAGAGGTGAATATGGGAAGCTAGTTCCAAGTAACTATTGTGGCTTACGGAGCTGTGGAAAGGTTACTGCTGGAATCTACTTCAATTAACTGCAGGAGGAGTTGGCAGCCTGCAGTGGACACTGTGTTGTCCCTAGGATAGGTGGGTGGGCTGAGCCCCTCGGTTGTGGAATTAATGGTTGCACAACTTTGCCTGAGTCAGCCTTTAGGGCAGTATTCACTGTTGGCTGAAAGAGAGAGAGATACATTTGTCATGTGTAGTATTTTCTGGAAGTGTGGTATATATGGTGTGTGGCATTTGTGTGTATAGATCTGCTGTGTGTATATGTGGTGTGTAGTGTGTGTATGTGTTTATGTGGAGTATGTATGGATCATGCAGCATAGTGCCTCTATGTGTTGTATGTGGGATATATGGTGAGTTTGTTATGTGTCTTTCATGTATGTATTATATATTGTGTGGTATGTGCTATCTGTTTTGGTGTGTTTGTGGTATGTGTGTGGTGTGTGTGTTTATGCTGTGTGATATATCATAACTACATCTGTGGTGTGTGCAGTGTGTGCCATGAACGTTGTATGCATGTTTGTGGTATGTGCTGTGGTGTGTGGTAGATGTGGCTGCGGTGTGTGTGTAGGCTGAGTCATGCATGAGGTTGTGTGATGGAGTGTGTTCTATGTGATGCATGTCTATGGCGGGCACATAGACTGAACTACAGATGAGGTGCCCTGGCCAGCGTGCAGGCTGTGTGCATCCCCTGCTTGTCCACGTAGGCCTGAGTGACCTTGGGACCTCAGCCCTGTCCAAGACACTGACCCACGTGCACGGGCTGCAGAAGGGCCTGGCATGGCCAGGAGAGAGGGGATGGAAGCATCTGGGAAGGAGAAGGTCAGAAACATGTGCAGCTCAGGGAGGGTGCAGCGGGGCTGGTGGAGGGCACAGAGGGCTGGACAGAGGCTTCCTGGAGAACCCGAGAGTAAATGCAGAGAGCTGCCAAGGGAGACCGAGGAGCAGCAGGCCCAGGAGATAGCATCTCTACACTGACCAGCCATCATGCACTGCAGTCAAAGCTCCCAAGGAGGACCTGGGCTCCAGAGCACAGGACCAGCTTCTCTGCCTTTGCTACCCAGAGGGCCTCTGCCTGTCTGCCCTGAGTGCCTGCTCCTGGCTGTCATCTCCTTCCCATGGCCGTCATGGCCAAGGGGCCATTTGGTTTTTCCTTCCCAAGCCTCAGGTGTAGTTGATGCCTGTTTTCAGAGGACCAACCAGCTCCTTGCAAGGGCTGGGAAACTTCTCAAAAGGAAAGTCATACTCAAGAACTTATGCAGGACTGCTTTTAAATAGTGCTTTAAAAAGCTATACATTGCTTTACTATACTTATTTTTCCAATGGAGGACAACACTGAGAGTTGGAAACAAAACATAGCCCTTTGTGAATCTCATAGGTTGTTGTTAGGGAGGCAGAGCGCGTGGCTTTTCATCTATCTAGAGTCTTTAAAGGTCTTTGCTTAATGTGGTTTCTAGATAATCATGCAACTTTTGATAGAGTGATTACCAGGTAGCATTATCAAATAACAATCACGATTAAACAAGTTACATGCACCCTCAGGCCCTGAAGCAATTTCTATGAAGAATGAGTTTGCCCTTCAAATGGCATAGTAAGAAAAAAAATTAGGTGCAATTCACTCTGAACAGGATGTTCTAAGGGAGAAGGGTAATGTTTACCATTCCTAACAGTTACAAATGGCTAGAGTTAGCTGACTTCTTTTCAGCTTCTTTCCTTTCCATGTACCTTTTCCATGTGCTGTCTCTCAAACGAACAGTTGTCATTTTCCAGCCATGTGGACTATTTGCCAACATCACAAGTCCTACTGCACTGTCACCCTATTGTCTGTCTGTCTGTCTACCATCTATCATCTATCTGTCTATTATTTACTTACTTATTTATTTATTTATTTTCTGTCTATCTGTCTGTCTATCTATCTATCTATCTATCTATCTATCTATCTATCTATCTTCATCATCACCATCATCTATCCACTATCACCCTTTTTATTGTTTATGATCTAGAATAAATATATACAAAGCATCCAGAAAAAATTTGTTATTATCAGTAATTTTTATACCTGAGATACTAAAAAATAATCTGTTACACACAATCTTAGACCAGAGGAAATGAACAGTACCCTGCTGTGTTCCCGTACTCTAGACCGTCCCACTCTGTGGAGCAAAACAACCAAGAAAACAATGAGCTGATTAATTTATTATATACAGATTCTAGGCATACATTTTTTAAAATGTGAAACTTGAGTCCATGCCAGCTACCAATGAAGACAGAATGACATGAAGCAGAGTCTGAAAACAGCACATAAAAATTCCTGGATAAAATCCAAAGCTCCAGAACAACGGTACTGTTAATATTCCTATTTTCCTCACTTACACTCAGCAGACATTCTCAGAAAGTAAAAGGTTGATCTACGCCTTCAAATCTCTCTTAGTATAGTACTGTTGCCTTTAGATATATGTTTTTCTACTTTGGGAGACAAATGAAAAAATAAAAATATGTAACTATTGTTTCTTTTGTGAGTTACACCTATAACCCAGTCATTTACATGATACAATCTAAAAGTTAATTCCACTACCTAAGAGAGCGAGAACTAATACCTTACTCAGGCTGAATCTCAACTTACATTCCTTTTCTCCAGAAAATTTGGATTCAGTAGGAAAGAGAAGAGAAAAAAGTTGTGGCCCTAATACTTTAGTTTCAGAAACTGTACACATAAATAAGTAATAAGCACTGATTTTTAAAATGATTTTTTATTGCCTTTACATAAAATTTATAGATGTCTGAAAACACTGATATACACAAGACACACCTGTGGAAGAGAGTTAAAAACAGTGTAAGTGTGGGTTGCAGTATGTGTACAGATGTCCCCTGTGTACACTGTCTTACCAGAACACCAAGCTTCAGTAATATGGCTTTTCTCAGCATAATTTGTGATGCCGTACATGATTTTTTTATTCAAATATACAAATACTGTCTTTTAGGTGGCTAGGCATGGGGTTGTGGCTGAAAGCTGTATTCTGTGACCAGTTTGTTTTCTTAATTTTGCTCTTTATTTCCAAAGTAGGGGCCTTCCTCAAGGTGGGCAGGTGAGGCTGCGCCTTCACCCACACCCAAGGCTGGGTTTGGGATGCAAAATCAGGCGGGGACACCATGAAGGCCGCTGAAGGGAGGCTCTTTATGGTTTTAGTTATTAAATAATACATGGTAATTCCCAGATGGCACCCAAAGAACAAAAGCCAATATGAGTAGGAATTTAAAATCCTACCATGTTAGGAAGATGTTCTCTTCCAAAAGTTGAAAATTCTATCTAAGGCATATCAATTTATTCAAAATTCTAACAAGGCTCTAGAGTGGCTCAATAATATCTAGGACTTTGAGAATTTAAGTTATCCTGACTTCAGGCACATGGATTTTCCTCTTGGTATTAGGAAATATATTGCTCACAATACCAGAAGGGCAAAATCTTCAAGTTTCCACCCCTTCGTTACCTCTAGTACTCATGTTCTTTCATTAAATTTCCCAAAACATAAATACATGTGGTTGGTGAGCTTGGCTTGGCTTATGAACGTAAGTGGATGCAAGAGACTTTGTCTAAGGGTAGATGAAGTTTCTCATGAATGATCTGGTTAATGCCTTAGAATGTATAGAATGATAGATTCCCATGAGGTATATTAATTTAACTATTTGCTACTATATATCAACTTATCATAAACTGTATTAATTTGTCATTTTACACATCTGGAGATGGAAAGTTCAGAGTAGGTTTTAGTGGGTATTATGGTTTAGACCTAAAATTACATCCAGGGCCAACCAGATAGCTCAGTGGACCAAAGCATCTGCTTAGGCAGGTGCAGGGACAGAGAGCTGATTCCCAGTGAGCCATGCCAACCCAGCCCCCAGGGTGTGCTGAGATGGAGATTGAGATAGCATGGTGAGATGCACCTGTAATCTCAGCACTTGGGAAGCTGAGGACAGGAGGATCGCTATGAGTCCAATCTACATAGTGAAATTCTGTAGAACCTACCCAAAATACATAAAAAATAATAGAATAAAATAAAATTACATCCAAATGTCTCTTGTGTTGAATAAGGTTTTTGAAAACTGACTGGATCATAAATACTGTAACTCTCTATCAGCCAAAATCCATTCATTAGATCAGAGTTTGATATTATTTGGAGGAAATGGAACTTAAGAGGTGAGGCCCAAGTGAATGGAGTGTGTCATAGGCATGTAACCTTGGGGGCTTTAGATGCCACCTTTTAGTTGCTGGTTCACAGTACTTGACACGGACAATTCAAAGGAGGAGAGGTTTCATTTGGTTCATGATTTTGGAGGTTTCAGTTCATGGTGATCTGGCTCCAGCACAGGAACTCATGGAGGAAGGGTCTGGTAGAAGAAAGCTTCTCAGCTCATGGTGGCAGGGAAGTAGAGAAGGGGAACAGTGGCAGAGGGAAGGGGTCAGGGATCAGTGATGCCACCCAAGGCCATGCTTCTATGTCTTACCCAGACACATCCAGAAATGTTCTTTCCTAATCCCCTGTATGGTTTCCAAATCAGTCAAGTTGGAAATTAAGTTTAGCTATCACAGGGACTGTACTGTGTCTCTTTCCTTCCCTCTCTCTGTTTCCTGTCTCCTCTAAGGTGAGCCTTTTTCCTTGGCCACACCCTTCCATGATGCTTTTGCCTCTCCATCAACCCACAGGAGTGGAACCAGCTGACCCTAGCCAAAACTTCCCTCTTCAAATTGCTTATATTAGGCATTTTGTCACAGCGATGAAAATCTGATGTAACACATGAGGGTATACTCCAGGCATCACCAAGGTGGTTCATCCATGAACATTCTAATCTCATTGGTACCAGGGATCAGTTTTAGGAAAATGATTGTTTCATGGGACAGGGGAATTGCTTCAAGATAATTCAGAGAAGCATGCAACCTAGATCTGTCATATGCATATTTCACAGTAGGATTCACACACCTGTGGAAATTTAATGTCCTGCTGAAGCTCATCCCTTGTAGTTGAGAAACCCTGCCCCGAGACACGCATGTACAACCTTTTGGCTTATCTGGGCTGCGCTGAGTGAAAAGGAATTGTCTCAGGCCACGAAAAGGAAGTATAGTTAATGCACATAAGTAACAAAACTGCCTTTAGTTTTTACATTTTAGCATATGAAATTATTTTATGAAATAACACAAGCCATGGGGCCCAGCAGGATGGCTCAGTGGTCTAAAGCACCTGCTTAGGAAAGCTTAGGCGGCAGCTGCAGGGACCGCAGTTTGATCCCCGGCACCACATGCTGTTCCAGTCCTGCCCTCAGGGCTGAGCCAGCCATAAAAAATAAACAAACAAAACAAAAAGTTCTGAAACAAGAAAAAAAAAAAAAAAAAAAAAAAAGAAATAACACAAGCCCAAGTTTAATACTTAAATAAGAAAAACTAACATGTTTTCTTAATAACAATCAACATCTATCTTCCCAGATACACATCTACGTGCAACTAGGTTGAAATACTATTGTGGGTAATTGTTAGGCATTAGTGATGAGTCCCACAGTGTAACAACTGGTCCACATACTGTTGATTGGACCATGTGTAAGGCAAGGAGGCAGCTCAGCACGTCCCCGTGTCCACACCTGCTCACTCCTCTGTTGTCACCTAAACAGTCCATGCTCAAGCACTGTGTGACTAAGTTATGAAAAATGTTACTACACATAATTTAATAATGTCCACAATCTTTGTTTTTTCTTCTTGTGGTACCAAGGCCCTTGCAGTGAACTGTATCTCCTTCCCAATTTTACTTTGTTCTATTTTCTATTTTTTAAATTTTGAAACAGGGGTCTCATTAAGTCATTGAATTGCCCTGGTTGAGTCTGTACTTTTGATTCTTCTGCCTCTGCCTCCTAGAGGGCTAGGGTCATAGGTATATGCTGCCATGCTTGGCTGTCATCACACAGTTTTGTCACTGTGCAAACACCACAAAGTATGCTTAACATAATCCAGTATGGCTGGGGTGTGACTAGGTGACAGCATCTTATGGGACCACCACTGCAGTGGCGTCTGTTGCTGAATAACACAACATTATTTTGCACAGCAAAGTTGTACTTGTGGAGAGCCTACTGTGTCCAAGGTCATGTGACTTATGAAATAGCTGTAGATATTTACTACTAATAAGGTAAGGCTGACGTTGGCTAAGGAACCAAAGAAGACAGGCCAGAACAGAAAGTCATATGATTTCACTGCAGAACACAGAAACATGAAGGAATACAGCTGGGGGTGGGGTGGGGTGGGAAATCACTCCTATTCGCTTGCAAAAATGGATGGAAACCATTAGTCCAATGGTAAACAGCACCAAGCTCCATGGTATACTCTCAGGAAGTTTTAAAAATTATTTATTTACTTATGTATTGGATACAGGGTCTCACTATGTAGCTATGACTCACAGTGATCCTCCTGTCTCAGCCTTCTCAGCACAGTGTGCCTGGGGTTTTAGGAATGGCCAGCATACAGTACTGGGATTCAAATTCTGGTCCTTGCGCTTGCTTTGGACTGGGGTTCGAACTCACGACCTTGCACTTGCCAGGCAGGCACTAGTGCCACCGAGCTATCTCCCGAGCCCCTTTGGGTGGTTTTTAATGTTGTCCACCTGTGGCTTAGTCTATCCATTCAGAAAACAGAGAAAGCAAGGGATCCAGGCTGGACAAGCAGAAAAATACAGCTGCTCACCTAGAGGAGGTGAAGCCCGAAATGAGCATGAGTAAAAAGACTGTTATATACCTATACCTATATGTATCAATCTAAACTGATCTGATGATGAAAATATATAATATAACCATTGTTAAATTTAAAAATAAAAAAATTGAAACTCAAAAAAAGAAATAAAAGAGGGTAGAAAATACAGATCTACTCACCATGTAAAATGAGTCACTGGGACCCCTCCCCCCACAGCAGTGGCTCAGCTTTGGATTGCTGCCCCTAAATCCCTTTCCTTATTCCAGGACTGTCACTTGTGAAGACAGAGAAGTGTCTGGCTGATGGCCAGTGGCTAATCTGAATGAAGCGATTAGCTGACTTAATTATTAAATAATTTGAGTTGGAACTTTTGTATTTCCCAAAGTAGCTTGCATTCTGTTTTACTTCACAAATATTAAGGCTATAGCCATTCGTTATTAACTTCCTAAATACTTACTGATCATCCAATATGTTGGAATCTTCACTTGACACTAGAAACTAAGATTGAAAAAAATATGAAATACATGTTTCCTTGTCCTGAATTAAGGCATAAGAAACCAAGTGTTTTTTTTTTTTTTTTTTTCCAGAAAGTATATGTAATGATTTAGTAGAGGGTATTGTCATCTACTTTTGAAAATACATTTTTCAGGTTAGCTATTCTCTTCTAATACCTCCCTTTAATTTAATAACTATTTTTCTGAAATCCAATTTATGAAATAATTTTAGTGATTAAAGTTGATTATTAAGCAAGAATGTAAAGAGATGACTTAAAGAAATCACAAGTCACAATGATGTTTTTTTTTTTTCGTCCTGGGGATCAAACTCAGGACCTTGCGCTTGCCAGGCAGATGCTAGTACTACTGAGCTAACTCTTTGGCTCAAAATTTTGATAATTCTTTGAAAACCAATATTTTGTGTCTTAGGTTACACTTCCAACTACTATTTCTATTTGTATAGTTAATTGTAGATATATAAGGTTGCAGTCACATAGAGATCCCTGGACATTTTCTGAATTGACCATATTATCACCTTCTCTGTAGGTTAGCCTGTTTAGTTGTTGTTTGGCTATAAAATAATTCACATGAATTAGGCAGAAGTAAAAGAAGATTTTCAAACCCTCTTTGTTGCACTAACACCACTGCTGGGGTCTTAACCTGTCTCCTGTTTGTTCAGGAAGCCCGGCTGGGATTTCAGCTCACAAGTTACTTTTCCTTAGGTGATGCGTGCAATGGTGGCTTGAACAAATGAGCATTGGAAATCTGAAAGTAGGACCTGAGAGACCTTTAGCAATGGGCACAGGGGCTGGAGTTAGAGTAAAAAAAACCAGGAAGCAGATGGAAGAGGGTCACAGGTTCCTCCTTGTGAAGCCAAAGGTCAGGAGATAAGGTGCATGATCAGGGTTCAGTAGTCTGATGAAGAAGTAGAAGGGGCAGACGCGGGAGGAAAACTGAAATACCAGCAAAGCCATCGGGCTGCTATCAGCACAGCATGGGGGCCTGACAGCTTCCCAGGGTTGGTTCCAAGAGGCTAGGTTGTCCTCAGTACTTTTCTTAGGGTCTCAGAATATCTCCATGGATCTTCTTAATGGATATTCTCTTTCCTGGGAGCAGCCTGAGTTGGCCTTTGCTTCGTTGACTAAAAGAGCCAGGTCAGCATGGGACAGGCTTGGGCGCGTTCAAGTGCACTGTTGTCACAGACTGTTGTAAATGTATAGCCAAAAACGTTAAGAAAGAAGCAAATCTCATTATTACTGGTATCCAAAATGACCATCCTCTATTTCTTCCACAAATGTTTGTAGGGCCTCATTTGATCTAAGGGTCTGTGGCTGGGGGTCTCTTGTCCAGAGAGAGTAGATCAGTGGCTGCCCCTTGGGAAGCCCTGGGGTACAGCACAGAGGGAGAGCACGAGGGCATGAGGTGGCTTGCGCTGTGAGCATAGACAGAGGTTATGGGCTCACGCTTCCCTGGCACTGAATTTCTACTGACCCTAAAGCACGTCCTGACTTTCAGCTGGGCTCACGGCAATTCCTTGTAGCTTCTTGTCAGGTATTTGTCACATGCATTCCAGCAAGACAAAGTGTAATGAATGAATGGAGATGAATACAGGTATAAGAGGAAGAATGCTGAGAGAAAAAACGATGATTTAGGTACTGTAAGGGAGAAGAAGAAACCGGCTAGATAATAGATAACTTCACCCTAAGGCTGGGGGAGAAAAGAAACAGAAGCTGCTCTGCAGTGGCCTCGTTCTGGTGCTTGCTCTAGGCCTCCTCTGCCCCGGCCCCTCCTCTATTCATCCCATCGCACCACTTTTCATGACACTCGGTTCCCAGTTTCTCAATACTGTGACTGACAACCTATGCTTCTCATTTAGGCATTGGCAGTGGTGAGATCAGCTGTTGTTTTGAGGTTGATAGTGCTTCTGTAATTCCATTTCCTCATTAGATGCTGTGTGTATTTATTAAAGCTGCACTGTGCCCAAAGGCAACATACAAAAAAATATAGAGAAATACAAAAATTAAATAAAGTCTATTATTGCTCTTATTTTATAAAGCTTGTCTATCACAAGCCACTGTGTACATTTCTAGGTTAGAGGCTCTGTTAACCAGGTGCTCCTTGATCAGCAAACCAGGTGTTTGGCTTTCCTGCCTCTATCAGCACACAAGTCTTCTGTGCAATGCTCTAGAAAGTACACTGAGAGTCCTGTATCTTCTAGAAAATTCTTCACCTCCAAACGACCACCCTTCACGTAGTTCCCTGGGGGTCATTCTATAGAGGTCAAACACAGCATTGTCTCAGGGACTGAATGGACATTTCTATCCCTAGAACTAAGGCTCTTTCCTTTATATTTGACTAGGAAGCATGGAATGTCTATGGATTCCCTACCATATGCAATGTTCCAGTGCTGGAAGCCTGTAGTCTGTGCCCTACAGGAGCCTTTGCTCCATGTGGGAAGTAGAAAGTGGGCAAAAACCCAAGGAAGGAAATATACAGATAATCCCATGACTTGATTAAGGCAGGAAGAAGCAATGATGTGTCCCAAAGTGTGGCAGCTGGAGGTACTATTTTCTATACTTTGGTAAGATGCCTTAAAAAGATCTGTGCAGAGAGCCATACGACCTTGGAGGGAAAAGCATCCCTGGGAGAGGGGCATCAAACACAAAGCCTGTGAGCACATATGAGCAGAAGCCAGGGGTGTGGGTTTCTCCAAACACAGAAGCCCACCTCTCTGCAAACAGGAAGCTCATTTATATCCCATACAGGGCCATTTCCCCAGAAAGGTAGCCCTGGGTATCATGAAACATGCTTTGGGTTACAGCTTTTCAGTTCATGATGGCAGGGACACATTTCTTTAAAGTGATCAGTCAGCTGGATTTTTTTTTTTTTTTTTTTTTCAGAATCAACTGTACCTGTACCACAGCCAGCATCAATTTTACCACCCATGTCCCAGCTCAGGCAGCAGAGGCAGATCTCTCTCCTTGTTGTCCCTTCTGAGCATATGGCATTGCCTGTGTTCTGAAGCAGCTGCTGGAACTAACAGGACCCTTCCATAATATGGCGAAAGAGCACAAGTCTGAAGTCAGAGACATCAAAATTACAGATCCTGATGATATCACTTATTGGCTGAGACCTTGGCTAACGTGATCCCTGCCTCCCTTCCTACAATTCTCAGATCTACATTTATAAACAAAGACAATGCTTCTTAGACCGTAAAGAAGCTCAAATCACATAGCAATTGCAAATACCTATCTCCCTGACTGAGTCTTAATACACAACTCTTCTTCCTCTCTCTCTGGTTTCTTAAATTTATATATTTGGAACAGGGTCTCATTATGCAGGCTCAGACCCAGTGATCCTCTCATTTTCAGCCTCCCCAGTGCTAGGGTTACATGCACCATTAAGTGTGGACTTGGTTGCTGGCTCAGCACTCAGAGCCTGGGCCTGTGTGATATGTGGTGCCAGGGATCGAGCCCTGGCCACTGTATTGCCTAATCAGATCTTCTTGCTCTTCCTTTCTCCCTATCCTGGCCACTACTACTACACTATCATCTAGCCGGCATGAGAAGAGGTTCTTAGGGCCATTCAATAATGTTCATTCCTGAAAACCTGGAGAAGCTAAGGAAGTTCCAGGGGTGCTTACAATACTCTCTCTCTGTGTGTGTGTGTGTGTGTGTGTGTGTGTGTGTGTGTGTGTGTGTGTGTGTGTGTGTTACTGCTGACTGTGAGCTGTAAAACTTATGGATTTACACTTGGCAAATGGTCTGCAGGATTACCTCAACCTCCTCAGGGTCTTTCTTGGTTTGGTTGGAGCTAGATCCATGCTTATACTGAGGAACTAGTCAAGGGACACCTCTTGGTGCATTTAGCCCATGATGAGGAGCACCCAGAAGGTCCTAGAGTCTGTCAATTCCTTCAGTGTCCTCCCCACCATGTACTCATCTCTCCTGGGGGAGTGACAAGGGAAGTCACACACTTGGAAGGTTTCCAGGCTGCCCACTACGTTTTGAGTAAGCTATCAATCATGGACATGAACAAGTTTTCACCACAGGAGTGTATGAGCGGCCACAGGCCCTGGTGCCACCACTGCAGATCCCTCTACCAGTTCTTTTACATCTTTGAGCCTCCTCATTTTCCTCCCTTGGTTATAAACAAACTTCAGGTGGAGAGTAAGTGGTAGTGAAAGGAGAAAAAACTTGCCAAAGAACAAAAACAGGGAAAGAACCTTTTGTTACAATGACCGCACCTGTGCCGGGAGCCTGGCTGGTGGATGCTGGTTTCTGGTGTGGACCATCTTAGGTCTGGCAGAGGCCCCCAAATCTTTGTGAACATATGTTAGGATCCCAAAGTTGAGACTGCACGTGCTAAATGCAGAAAGGAGACCCAGAAGTGGAGCATCAACAGGGCTGGGGAGTCATCTTGCTTTTATATCCTCTTAACATTCAATGTTCTGGCCAGTTAGTTGGTATCTAGGCCTATTTTACTGGGAGGAGACCAACATATAAAGCACGAACAAGAGTTTATTGCATTTTCTGTACAGATTTTTAGTTTCCTATAAAAACCAACCCAGATCTTCCCCCTTTGCTCTCCAGCCAGAGGACCAAGCTCCCCTCTGAGGTTAGGCTCTTAAGAGTCTGCTGGCTTACTCTGCATGGCCCCAGCTCATTTCAGAGAATGAGCTTCACCATAATAACTGGGATGTTAAGCAGAACTATCTCCTGTGATGCCATCAACTAGAAATAAAAAGAGCAATTTTCAAACAACAAGCAGCGCTCATGAAGCCAGAAAAGGGAGACCTTAAAACGATTAAATGCCATAGAGTCCATTTCTCCATGCTAGGCTGCGGAATCTCCCAGATGGGCAAAAGAGCACTTTAAAAATAAATCAGACCATGGCTAGGTTTACATAAACAAAGCTTCCTATGTGTGGCATTTATGTCCTTAATCAGATGCTGCAGAAATTCAAAGAGCATTACTCCGTGTTTAACACCTCTCTTCTTCTAGGTTAGCAAGCCTCACGGTTAGTGTTATTATTATTATTCCAAATGGCAACACAAATGGAAAAAAATTAGCACATTTGGTGTTCAAGGACTTGCAGTGAGTAGAGTAGGTCCTTCTTTGGTGCTATGATTTTTATTAAAACAAACAAACAAAACAACAGAGTTAGGGTGTGGTGGCATGCCAGCAATATTAGTACTTTGGAAGGTGGAGGTAGGAGAATTGCAAAGCGGAGCCCAGGCCACAGAAATCTGTGACTTAGCCAGACCCTGTCTCAAAAAAAAAAAAAAAAAAAAAAAAAAAGAATAATAAAGGACTTAGGGTAAGGCTTAGGCGCAAGGTTTGCCAGTACCAACAGGAAGAAAAGGGGAAAGGAAAGAATGAGGCAAAGAAAGGGTGTTCTTCTGGTTGGCTTTCTCTATCTGGTCATCAGAGATTTTTAGGTCTATATGTGTGCACATACAAACACACACATATGCACAGATAGATACGGGTATCATTCCAGTCAATTCAACTTAATCTTGTGAATTCTTTATATCACACTAAAAATTCATTACATGTAGTGGCCGGAGTTAGCATGCCAGAGCAGAGCAGCAATTACCCCACCTGGGCTTAAGGTGGGCTCAGACCCATAGGGGCAGGATTATATGCCTCTCATTTTCTCTGGCAAAATCTCCTAACAGAATGACTGCTCTCCCAGCAGAACATTTTCATCATCAGGAGCCGAGATAAAGAGGTATTAATGAACAAGGAGATAGCAAACAGGGCCAAAGTAGGTTAAACGGAATGGGGCTATTAGGAGGGCTGGTTTTTCTTGTACTTGTGTATCAATGAGCCACATCTTTAGATAAGGCTTTCCAAGCAGGATGCCAGATCTTATCAAATGTTGTTACATACTATTTAGTCTCTAGGGCAACACAAAAGAAATAGGCATCAACCGGGAAAGGTAACAAAACAACCCGGAGAAGCCAGAAGGCTCAGTAGAGGGAGGGAAAGGTAGCTATGCAGCCATTAGATGCTTTTCCAGAAAGACTTCTACCCAGAGTATGAATGAGTCTGTGTGTGTGTGTGTGTGTGTGTGTGTGTGTGGCTGGGTTTTTCTGAACAGGAGATGTGAACATAGAAGACAGGAGTAGAAAATAAAATTGCAGGCAGCAGCTGAGGTGAGGATGGTATTTGTTTTCCTGGGTGCTGACTGGCGAGGCAGCCCCTCTCTCTGTAGCTTTTGTCCTTCACAGTGGCAAAAGCCCACGCTTTAATGCCTGCAGGTTGACCACGCATTGTTATTATACAGTCTCCATGTGCACATCATGTGTCATCTGACCAAAGGAGAGTCTACAAAGTGAAAGGCTCATGCAAAATTTATGCTTATATGGCGGTTTCAGTCAGCGGAAAAATCAATACTGCAGGCTTGATGCTCAGAAATGACTGAGTACTCTCTGACTGACACTAAAAGCACCCGGAGATTGAGAGCTACATTTGCTCTTCAAGGGATCGAGTGTATTAGGGCTCTTGTAATAGTCTGCTCACCTTATATTAGCCTTTCCTTGGGATTATTTTTTGATAACAATTATGATTGTGGGGTTTAAGGCAATTACGCTATTACAAAGAAAAAGCTGCTTTTTATGTCCTGTAAATCTGTCATCTGTTTCATGCTGCAACTGCCTTCCAATTATTTTGCTACAATGCACTTTGGAAGCAAAATGTCCTAACTGATATATATTAGTCCTTTATGTTTTATAAATAAAAATCAAAGCTGTAATGTAATCTTTCAAAAGGAGCTTCTCAGTTTCCCCAGACATCATGTTAGAAAGAGCTGAGCCATACCGGGTGTGCTAGGTTCCCAAAGAGACGGGGTACATCTGTGATCTTGCAGGAAGGCTATGCATGTGGGGTTGCTGCCCACAATGGGAGAGAAACCCAGTGGGAACTCTGGTTTTGAATGCTGATAGCATCTGGAACTTCAGGGAGGCTTAAAGGTGGCATGTAATAATGAAGGAAAACAAAACAAAACAAAACAATCCTTGAAATTACTTCATCCAGAAAGAAACACCAGGGCATGTTGTGACAATACATTAAATACTCAGCAACATCATGGATAAGATTTCTTCGTTTCCTGCAAACTCTGTTGCCATGAAGATTTTTATAGCTGCATGGGAACACTAGTGTCAGAGAAGTGGGTGTATGGAGGGAACATGGAGACTTCTGTGAGTAGAAAAGAAAATTCAGGGCTGGGGAAATAGCTCAGTGGACTAAACACCTGTTTAGACAAGAACAGGGGCCAGGGTTCACTCCCTGGTCCCACATGCTGCACTGCTCCCCGCAAGCCAGAGATGGTGACTGGGCATTGTGGCACATGCCTGTAATCCCAGCACTGAAGAGGCTAAAAACAAGAGGATCACTATGAGTCCAAGGTGAGTAGTGAGACCCTGCACAAAAAAAACATTAAATGAAAAATAAATGAATAAATGAGAACTCACAGGCTGGAGGAAGTCATGGTAGTGTAGATCTGATAGTCAAATCATGTTAGGAGAAAGCCTTTTGATGGTGGCAGTACCTGTGTTCTTGCCCCAGGGAAAGGCTGAGAATGCCACTCTTTCCAGCTCTGGAAATAATGCAGGAAGGCACACAAAGTCCACGTCTAGGGTGGTGATGAACCAAAACTAACCTGTGTGTCTTCCAGCCTTGGGATTCATGGTTACATGAGATAAGTTCAGCCTCTGAAGTAATAGGACAAAGTAAAACAACAATGCTTCTCCAGTTTTCTGGATGCATAAACACTTATCATGAGGACTTAAATCTGCAGGCAGCCACATGACGGGTGTATTTCACACAAATTACCTGCCAAGGAATTATATCCATGCACACATCAAGAAAAGGACGTTGAGTTGGGCTCCATGTCATGCACCTATAATCCCAGATATGCAGGAGGCTAAAGCAGAAGCCTTCTCTTGAGCTCAGAAGTTTGAAGAAAACTTAAATAACATGGGGACAGCTTGCAGCCTAAAATACATAAAATTTTAAGCAGAATGGTTTGGGTACTTAGGAACTTAATGCAAAGAAAGATTTCCATGATCACTGAGTTGTTTTATTGCTTCAGAGAGGTACAAACATCTGGATAACCCTCTGTCATTTCTGGGCTACACTTGAATCCCTCTTGTCATTCAGAAACACCTTCTTATGATTTCAGATTCTTTTTTTTTTTTTTTTTTTTTTTTTTTTTTTTTTTTTTTTTTTTTTTTTTTTTTTTTTTTTTTTTTTTTTTTTTTTTTTTTTTGTCTTTTTGAGACAGGGTCTTGCTGTGCAATTGAGGCTGGCCTTGAGCTCACTTTTGTAGCCCAGGCTGGTCTCAAACTCTCACCAATCCTCCTGCCTCAGCCTCCCGAGTGCTGGGATTACAGGCGTGAGCCACCATGTCTGGCTGATCTCAGATTCTTACTTAAGATATTTGGCAGTTTGTTTTTAATTGGGAATACTATTTTAGCAACTTGCTTTGTTAATGCTTTGTCTAAGGAGTTCACTGGCTAGATATAATATGTTAATTCCATATCTTGTGAAACATCTGTCTGAAATATCAAAGATATCTCTTAATGAGTCAATATGTCCCTTCTCCCAAACTGGTGATGCCAATATGCTTTTTCTCTCTCCAGAAAACAGTTGCTGCAAGGTTTGCCAAAATCAACACACTCAGGGGCTGGGGAGATAGCACCGAGGCACAAGTGCCTGCTGGGCAAGTGCAAGGTCGTGAGTTCGAACCCTGGTCCCACCAAAAAAAAAAAAAAAAAAAAAAAAAAAAATCAACACACTAAATCCTGTCTTTAATATTGGGTTTCCACATGGGAAACATACTCAGGAATTAAACGTCCCTTATAATTTTCTAGGAAAAGGATCTATTCTAGATTGTCAGGAAAGATCTAATTTCTACCGAGAAAATAAAAAAAGCTTCTAGAGATGGTTAGATAATAGCAGAAGCTTCCAGTCTCTTGCTCTGACAGGGTATCACTTACTAGGAAGCCTCGCGTGCTGTACCAAAGATGATTCTTAAAAAGTCTGTGACCTACTCTCAGGTTCTGAGGGAGGCAAAGCCTTGTCAGGGAAGGGCATTTCAGGGCTTTCTTTATGCTGCCTTATGTGAATGAGATTGGACATCACGTGGGTGCTGATGAATAGCTGCTTTATCAATGACTAGGTCAGTGCCTTGGGACTGGATGAGAGTAGAAAGAGCATTGGATTGGAGGTCTGAAGTCTTCCATATGAAACCTTCTCAAGCCATTTGTTACCTGTGTGACACAAAGAAAACTTCCTAAGCCTCTTTGAGCTCCAAGTTTTAAGCAACAATGGCCGTGAATTAAGTGGTGACATTGTATGATGTGTTTCTATTAGGATATTGCTTGGGGCTGGCAAGATAGCTTAGTAGAATAAGCACTTGCCCGGCAAGTGCAAGGTCCTGAGTTCAATCCTTGGTACTGAAAAGAAAAAAAAAAAAAAAAAAAAAAGGGATACATTGCTTAGACTCCA
Organism: Myocastor coypus; assembly: GCA_004027025.1. Taxonomy (NCBI): domain Eukaryota; kingdom Metazoa; phylum Chordata; class Mammalia; order Rodentia; family Myocastoridae; genus Myocastor; species Myocastor coypus. Next base: position 75,350 of record PVJA010000455.1, read on the forward strand.
AGTAGCATGGGAGATAAGCTTTCTCTTTCACTTGGACCTCAATCAGAATTACAGACTAAAAACAATCCTGGATTTAGGATGTGCTTGGATGTGCCTCAAAATAGAGCAAAGAAAAGATTCCCGTCTCTTCTTGGATAGAGATATCCATGTAATAATTGACTAGAGAAACTCTGAGTTAAAAAAACAAAACAACAAAACAACAACAACAAAAAACTGTCCTAATTCCTGAGATTCTGGGGATCTCAATTTCATAATTCTGTTTCTACTTGCATTGTCTGTGGGTACCGTGGTGATGATTGGTGATATTTATTAAACCATTTTCAGGAATGAACTCCTTTGCAGAAAGTCACTCTACTGATTTCCTGGGAGAGGCAAGTGCTTTGTCATCCCAATTTTACATCAAGAAACTAAGGCCAAGACAGGTTAAATCACTGGAATGGACATCTTGTGCCAGGCAGCCCTCTGTGCCCACTCTGCCACACCATCTTTCATTCATGGTCCTCTAGCATAACTTTCAGGAGGTACCCACCTAAAAACCATCTCAGTCTACCCGTGCTCCCTCTGTTTTCTCCACCCTGACCCTGCATCCTCTCCCTTCAGCCACCACAATCTGTAGCCCTATGCTGCCTGTGCATGTCCTTAGCTAACTAAGTCACTTGCCCTCCCAGTACAGTGAATGCTTTAGAAACCAGGACTGTTTTTTTTTTTGGTTCCTTATTGTAGTTCCAGTACCTATGACAACACCCGGTTCCCAGGAGACATTCAGAAAACATTTGCTGATGGACTGCAAATGGGACTTAATCCACTGTTTATCTAAAGCCTCCCCAGCATTAATCTAAGGAGAGCTTTGAGATGTGGTAGCAGGAAAAGCTAAGAATTTACTTTCTGCTACGATCAGGCCTCAAGCCTTTTTGTTTTAGAAGTTAACCCAGGACTCAGTGATAGGCAGCTCTCCGAAATAATCATGGGGTGGAAAGGGAAAGCTGAAAGAATCATATTTCCATTTCCCACACCTGTCACTTACCTCAAAATACTATCTGAACTTCCTTCCCTTAATCATGTGGTAGAAAAAAGTCGGAAATAATGGTGAATGCAGCAACATCAGATATCAGAGTTGTGATTTTCTTGGTCAAAACATATGACTTTTCTTCTATTTTTTAAGGATTGCTTAATTCTCTGTTTCTTCCTAGTACTGAAGATCTAGGTGGAATGATATGCAGTGTGGTATGTGATCCTGGAGACTGCCGAGGTGGTTTTTATTGGGGATGCTAACATAATTTGCAAAACAACAACAACAAATTAAAAATCCACTGTGCTATGCCTAGATGGAAAGACAGTTGTGCAAGTATTGAATTCTAATTCTGCATGTAGAATTAGAAGATTGGAAAACACAAAGCTGTGTTAGGGACAGTGGTTGCTTGTTAGTAGGCTGTGAGATAAAGTGAAAACTTGCCTAGAAACAAAGCCATAGGGAAAAAGTTCTATTCAAATGGTAGGTTGCTACTCAGAAAATCTCATGATACTGACTTGTATTCTCTCTGAGTCTAGGAAAGGAGAAATTCCAGTTTCCGTGATTTATAGAACCCAAGTAGACTTTAGCTTTACTTGATGATAATCCATCCAACAAAATTCTTAATTTCAGTAATTGATTATCTAAGTCTTACAGTATTTCTATAAAACAGCTATGGTGAAGACATCACTTAGACTTGGTACCAAAGTGGAGAGAGAGATGTTCACACATTTGCATTGTTGGTCAAGTCTTATGAAGGTGTCTTTCTCTTTTCAGTAGCTAACTGTGATATTATACTCTACTCAATTATTTTAAAGCAGCGCCAAATATTTTCCTCAAACAAGTTTAACCTTTAAAGATATTTATTTTCATGATTCACAGAACTGAAGTAGACTTTAGCTTTGCTTGATGGTAACTCATTGAACAAAATACTTCACTTCGGTAATTCACCATTTGAGCCCAACCTTACTCATATAAAATGCCTAGGAAACTAGAATTAGGTCATTTCAGAACATGCTTTTCATAGGCTGTTTCATGGCTCAGAGAGTCTCAAAATTCCTTGAACCTTGGAAAATATTAAAAGCTATTTCAAGTATTTTGTGGCTGCCACTTATTTTATCTGACTTATCAGAATGTAGAATTTTTATAAATCAAATTCCTTTTAACGGAAGAATCATTTCTGGCCAAGAGGCAGAAACAGTAATGCTAAGGAAGATCTGATGGCAAGTTAGGCCCTCTGAGTTGGTGATGATGATTCAGTTAATGGTTAGTATTAATCATGGTTTCAGCGTCTGACTTGGTATATTCAGACCTTCACAGAGTAGACAATCTTAGGTTCTAATGTTTCCTTTATGCTTCTTTCTTTCTTTCTTTCTTTCTTTCTTTCTTTCTTTCTTTCTTTCTTTCTTTCTTTCTTTCTTTCTTTCTTTCTTTCTTTCCTCTCTTTCTCCTCTCTTTTCTCCTCTCTGTCTCTGTCTCTGTCTCTCTCTGTTTCTGTCTCTCTCTCTTCTCTCTCTCTCTCTCATACTGAGGATTAAACTCAGGGACTGTGCACTAAAATATATTCCTTGCTCTCTTTCAGTTTTTATTTTGAGACAGAGTCTCACTAACTGCTTAGGTTGCCTGGGCTGGGCTTGGACTTGGGATTCTCCTACCTCAGCTTCCTAGAGGGCTGTGATTGACCATGTGTCATCATGCCTGGCTTATGATCTTTTTTTATATTAACACTATGTAGCTTTATGAAGTTTGCATTTGTGTGTGTATAGGAATGACTGATTAATTTGAAAGGGATTTCTTCTGATTTCCTAATTTTGAGGAAAAGAAACTATCGGTCAGTTAGTGACTACTCTGTTCTAAGCACTTCCCACACATTGATATATTTAATCCTCCCAACAGCCCGAACTATAAATGTCCTAAGATTCACTTTACAGGTGAGGGAACTCAGTCATGAGAAGGAATTCTGACATGATCATGCAGTGAAGACTGGTGTTAATGCCTAATTTTGTCCCACAGTTAGACTGCTTCACACAGTTCAATAAAGAAAGCAGGTGAGAGATTTCCTACAGTATGGATATGTGTGCAGGGGAAAATGCTGTTTTCTACCTCATTTTTAGGAACAATTCAGAATATACCTATGCCTCAGGAAGATATATCACAATCCAAAATTAACGACAGTAGTTGAGATTTATTTTAAAGTCTCATCACAAAATTTGGATTTTTATATGATGTTTTAATTGGATTTCAGTTACTCTATTCCATAATAAGTCCAAGTTTTTCCCCTGAGAGAACTTGATCACTAATCATGTAATGGACAGTACTAGGGAAAGACTGAGTCAATTAATGAAAATTTATAAAACACTTTATCTTTTTAATAAAAAGTTTCCTCCAGTCTCTTTCAGCAAACATCTTGCTTTAGGAAGCTGAAAATGGACTGTGCTGTCAATAGCCCATCACTTTTCTGGCACAAAAAAAAAGCCTGAAGCTGCAGCAGCAGTGCTACCCCTCTGCTTTCCACACCTGGATCCTTGCTAAAACATAGCATCAAATACCTGTTTCAAAGAAAACACTAAGGAAAACAAAACCGAAAGCAAATTCTGCTTCCTTACTGACTCTGAGACAAATCAGATGGGTTCTGAGGACTTCATTTCTGGGGATTAGTGGACGGTCCTGACAAAGCTGGGCTTCTCACACCCTCGCAGTAGGAAATCTCTAAAAACGTTTCTATCTTGATCTGGTGGCACAGATTGCCTTGGTTCCTAGCCTAAATTATTGACACTATGATTAGTACTTCTGGTCGCCTCTTGGGGGACTCAGCAAACTAACTCTCCTACAGCTGAGCCAAGAAATGAGAAAGGATAAAAGGGCTTTTCATCGTGTGTTTTGTTTGCTTCCCCTCTGCAGAAGCGCTTTCAGGCCTGGGAGCTGCCACACTGTTCAGAGGCATGAGATCCATAGGCAGTGGTGCTGGGGCAGATGGAACTGACATCCGACTCAGTGGGGGAAAGGCTCCAGCACATACTGCCTGTGAGGACTGAGTCCTCGGGAAGGGCCCTGTCCTTGGTGCTCTCTCTTCCATCAACAAGAGGACAGATTTGGAAAAGAATAACAGAAAACTGACATCGAACTGTACAGTCTGCCAAGTCTGGGATCCATCACTCTTGATTCAGGTAGTTAAACAAGAAAGCACACCAATGTTCTGTTATTCTCTAACCAACATGGCATATATGTGTTACATTACTGAGAAGAGTTACAGTTCATGTCTCTGTCAAACCAGGTTTGAAACCAAAGATCAGAATTATGAAATAGGCATGGTGTTTTTTTTTTTTTAAACAGCCTTTTAACAATTTTCATTGACTTATAATAATGTATATGTTTATGGCAGGTATTTCTTATGGCTTAAGTTTTTAATTCAACAACACTAATGAGCTATCGAGCAGGGCTGTTGGAGGCAGATTACCAGAGTTCTAGTCCTTCAACTGCCACTTACAGGCTGTGTGATTTTGTTCTCTGTTCCTCAGTGTCTCATATGACAAACAGGTAAGAACCAGAAGCTAACAGTCATGATGGGAAGATAGAGTGGGTCCACACATGGGAAGCATACACACGTGTGCCTGCATGTAGCTGAAGCAATGGCCATCATTACTTTCATTATATTGACATACACAGACAAAGGTGCTTTCTGGGTTCAGTATCTCTTTGTTGTGGTTGACCAACAGCTAGATGTTGATCTGCCACCATTTCCATCACCTCATACTTCGCTGAGGAATAGCACCCAGCCAGCTTTTCTGTTGCTATGACAAAATGCTCAATGTCCACAGCTTAATGGAAAGGAGGTATAATCTGACTCATGGTTTTGGGGTATATTCTGACTTATGGTTTTGGTTCTTGGCTAGTTGGCTCCAAGATGGAAACAGTAGAAAGGTGCTGTAGAACAAAGCTGCTTGCCTCAGGGCAGGTGAAAAGCAGAGCAAGGAAGCAGAGCCAGAGAGGAAGGGGACATAAGCTAGATTCAGACCACAAGGCCACACCTCCACCGGCCACCCAGACTCTCCCAGAAGCATGCTTTCCTGATCACCCAGGTGTCTCCCAACACAGTGAAGGTGACGAATTAAGCTTAGCTGTTACACTTCCTCTTCTGATTTTCATAGCACGCATATGCTCGTGTCAGACTCATGTATGTCTTTTTAAAGTTAGATTTTTACTATACTGCAATCCTAAATGAAGAAAAAATCATCTCTGAGCACTTTGCCAAAGAAGATATATAGAAAACATCCAAGTACATGAGAGATCCTTAATATTATCAGGCATTTGGGAAATGCAAATCAACATCAAAATCATAATGGTATGTCACTGAACACTGACTGCAATGATTAAACTGAAGAAAACAAATGAAAAGAAGAAAAAGAAAGACAAACCCTGAGCTGGCAACACCAAGCACTGACAAGGCTGTGGTATGAGTATCTGGAATGCTCACACTGATTACAGAAGGGAACCTTGGAGGAAACTGTTCCATACTTAACATACCTAACAGTACTCCTATTTTTAGATATTAACAAAGATGTATCCATGGGTGCATCTCATGTACATGTATACAGTATGTGAAAAAAGACATATATATATCACTTAATAAAAAAGAAAAGCTATAGAAATGGGAAGCATGCATTTTTAGGGGTTTGGTATCAATGGGAGCAAGAGTGAATATTTGGGAAATGATTTCAACCATAACTATGGTGTTAGTCCTACTGGCTGTACGCATTTGTCAAAGGTCATAGAACTACACACTAAAACATTGATTTTATTTTTGGCAAAGTACAGCTCAATAGATCTAATACATATTCTTTCCTACAAGGCTTTGTCAATCGGCTGAGCAATAAGACCTATTATTCCAAATGATCCTTAGCCACCGTCCCCTGCAGACCTCTCCTCCTCTCGTTCAGGGTTCCTCTTTCAGTAACACATACTGTTTGTTTCCGCTTCCTGTATTGGAACAGATTACCCCTCAGGTGAGATGGTCTCATCAGTTCAAGTCCAGGATATGTGTCATTGGCTCTGTGACCCCCTCCCTGCTTACACCAAACCACAGTGTAACACCTCCACAAATTTCCTCTGGCACTTACACTTTAGGTGACATAGTGAGTATCTTAATAGCTGTTCATGGAGATACCATGCGTTTCTTTATCCAACTATTTATTCATTGATTCATTTATTTAGTAAACAACTGTTTACTAGATATGCCTGAATAAGAGCAAAAAGTTTTGGTTGACCACATAAACATATTCCTCTGCTTCTTTCTTTCTCAATGTCACCTATAAATTATCAAAGACCAGATAATGAATCCAGGACCCCTTGCCAGTAATGGGTTAAGGGTGAGCATGTGACCTTTTTCTTGCCAGTAAGAAGTGAGAAGTCTGCTGGAAGAAGTAACAAGGTATCTGGGAATACAGCAGCCATGTCACGGCCACAAAATGAGAAGCCACAGATGGCTGACATGCAGGGATGGCAGAGAGCTGGTCTTTATTGACATTACTGAGCCTGAACTATGGCAGCAAGGATGCTGTCTGCCTCTTGAATTCTTGACAATTTCCCTGTAAATCAATGGTTCTCAACCTTTCTAATGCTGTGACCCTGCAATACAGTTCCTCATGTTGCGGTGACCCCAAACCAAAAAATAATTTTGGTGGCTACTTCAAAACTGTAATTTTGCTACAGTTATGATTCAGAATGGCTTTAGCGGACCCCTGTGTTTTGGTCATTCGACCCCCTCTGGGGTCGCGACCCACAGGTTGAGAACTGCTGCTGTAAACCATTTTGAGTTGTAGTTTTTTTGTATTGCTGAAAGCATTTTGTTACTTATGAGAGTGCCTATGTAACATAAATTTAGTATTTATCAGAGAAACTGTTTCCTCAATAACAGATCTATTATTATAATAATCATATATTCCTTCATCCAACAATGTTTTTTGAGTAAGCATTTTGTGCCAGGCACTATTTTAGATACTAGAGGTGCCACAATGAACAAAAGGTTACATGTTAAATCAGTAAGACTTTGTAAAGTTCCTCATTTTACAGATCCTTGGTTCATGTTAAATGTAAGATTTTGGAATGGCTGACAATAACTGCTTTCCATTTTTCTAAAATTGGCACTCAGAATTCACACTTGAGAGGAATATTAGAAATTGATTTTCAAGGTATAAAATCCCTTCAAAATACAAATGAGTAAACAGGGGCAAAATGTTTGTTTAGTGACTGATCCAAGGCGAGAGTTGGGGAGCTGGAGTACCCAACCCCATTACCCTTTCTACTAAAGCGCAAGCCTTTCCTTCTGATTCCTTGCAGATACTGAAAATCCATGTGAAGGATCATTTATCTTTGCATAAGCAAAGATGCCAGACAATGGCATCCCTTCGGTGAAGTACTTCAAATATGCACAGCCCCGCCTGAATGCAGGAAATGGCATCTTTTTTTAAACTCAGGCAGAATCAGCACAAGATAAACCCTTCTCCTGGCCCTTCAGAGAAGCCCTCAGGCCCTGTTGAAGAACCCTTAGTATTTGTGGCCTAAGTAGAAGAAGTATACACTTGGAGATGTGGTAGAAAATGGCTGCTCTTGAGAGGCCCTGTTGCAATGTTTTCTTGGGTGATAATTCAGGGTATTGTCTCTTCTGTAAGGCCAGAGTTTTCTACTCTTTTCTCATAAACTTGTCACTTGATCATTTTCATAGTATCAACTGACCCCAAGAAAAATGACAGTCGCAAGCTTTTGTGGAGTGGGAGCAGCAATCACGGTGATCATTCATCTTTGTTGAGAGCTTTGTATGGGACAGGCACTCTTGCGGTGCCTGTGAATGTTCTATTTTAATCCTTAAACTCTACTAGGACACAATACAATGCACAATACAAGGTAAGGTCAGTTTTGCCACTAAATGAATTATGAAAACATGTTTGCTTTTTGGGGATGCTTGGAATTGTAGACAAAAATATTTAGACCTACATAACCATATGGTTATTTTACACTGGCAGCAACTGAGAAATCATGAAGAGGATCTGTAAGCCCTGTAAATAGTTGGTGGTGGACTCAGAAGTTGAACCCTGACAGCCTCAGCTTAGAGCATCTCTTTTTTTCTCTCTCCCTATCTCTATATCCCTCTATTCTGTCATCTTATTTTCGTTTAGATTTAACATGCCAAAGGCAGAGCCTGAACTTAATTTGATCATCTATGACCATCAACTTGAGCTAAGTAATGAAGGCTGAGAGCATCTCAATAGCCCGTGTTTCCCTTGTGTCTCTTCCCAGGGATGCCACCCTCTTGCCCATACTCTGATGTGCATCGCTTGAACGAGCTTTGTGTGGCCTAGATCTTTATACACATGTGAACATATAGTATGTTCTGTTCTATAACCAGATTCCTTCACTGCATCCATGCTCCTATGGTGACCAATAGTTCAGTCTCTAAGTATTTCGCTTGTACATATAACAAGTATAACTAATCATGTTCCCTTTTCATGAATATTGGAGTTGATTCTATTTTAGGGCTGGAAACTTAACTGTCACCATAAGACCTTCTAGCCACCAGCTCTCAATGTCTATCTCAGATTTGATTCTCACAGAACAGCATCACAGTAGGAGTCCACAGATTTGTCCAATCAGGGTGAGAAGAGTAACTGGAAAATGACTTTGATTTGTGTCAGCAGAAGATAGGAATCCCTAATAAACTTTCCTTGAAAGGAGGAATCCAGTAAATATTTTTAGTTTGCAAGTCATAGGATCCTTATTAAAACTGTTCAACTCTGCCACTGTAGCACAGGACCAGCCACAAACAGTATGTAAACAAAAGAATATAACTATGCTCTTATAAAGCTTCATTTAGAAAAACAGGAGGTGGGCAAGATTTGGGCACAAGCTATAATCTGCCAAATCATAGCAGATCCCTTTGCTTCCTGTAAATTAATCCAAGAGAAGATAGAAAACAGACACCGACTAGGTAACTACCAGGTGCCAGGCAGAGTCTGTCCTAGTATACAGATCTTCATTCTTAACTTCAAAACATCCCATTTGTTAGAGTTTGGATGTGGAATATCCATCAAAAATACATGTGTTAAAGGGCGTTTCCCAGGATGGTACTACTGAGAGGAAAGAGAAGACCTAGAGAGAGGTCTGCAGGTGCTAGGCCTGTGGCCGAGGATACGACCATGAGACTCTAGTTCTTTCTTTCTCTCTTTGCTCCCTGGCTTGTGATGTAAGTGGCTTCGTTCCTCCATGCGCTCCTACCATGACGTGATACCTCACTGAGAACCCAAAGCCACAATGGCAAACAACTCTAAACAGAAGATTCTGAAATCCTGAGCCCAAATAAACTGTTCTGTTTATAACATTTGTTCTCCGAAGTATTTGTCACAGTGATGGAAAATCTGGCTACCACACTTGTGTAAAAGCACTATTTTGTGCTTCTTTTATACATGCCCAAACTGAGTTCAGAGAGGCTTAAAAACCTGCCTGTCTGTGGTAATTTCAGTCCAATGTGTGCTATGTTTAGGGATTCATGGATGAACCCCAGAGTATTTCTATTCTCAAAAATTATATGCAGACATCTGTGTGGTTAGGGGCATGTGCATTTTTCTGTAGAACAGAGCAGTAACTTTTATTAGCATCTCAAAGATAATGTGAGAAAAAAAATGAAGAACCAAAGCCTTGAGAGAATTTTACGTGGTGAGAAATGGAAAAAATCAAATGCTTGATTGTCACTTATCTAGTCAAGGCTTTTTCAGTAGCCAGAAGTGATGTCACCTTTAAAATCTGCTTCCTCATTCTGTATTTCAGAAAGAGACATCTCTTTAGTGAAATACTTATGAACTTTCAGTTGCGGAGCGTCTTCCCTTTTTGTGAATACCTCCTGCCAGGCAAGTTCAAGAGGAATCATATTTACCTGTAGATAAGACTGTATGATGGCAAAAGATGCCTTCGTACCACTATTTTTTCTGAAGGACAAAGAATCCTATATAGGTAAAGATGCTTGGGCTTCTATCTATATCTTTATTTGTTTTTTACTGCTCCCATATTTTAATTAATACTTGTTTATTAAACATGGTAAATACTTTCACCACGGGGAGCTGGTACATGCACTTACAGTATCTTAATCCCTTCTACTTCCCGTTCCTCTCCTTTGCCTCTTCCCCAGTCCCTGAATCTGCTTTCTGTCTCTGAAAGGTCTACCTCTCTTGTTTCCAACATCTATCTTTTATTTTGCTGTTTAAATTATTTACATTTTGGGTTTCTCACATAAGAGAAACTATGGAATTATTTATCCTTCTTTATGTCAGTGTCCATAGCCTCCATCCCTCTGTCTAGGTTCAACCCAGCCAAAGTACTTCCTAGGCTGCAAAGAATAGGGAGACAGCGAACACATAATTGGTAGCTGTAATTCATGTTCACAATTCCTTTGAGAAAGGCCCTAATTAGTCCAAGCAGTGTTTAATGTAAATCAAGTTTCACTTTCAAACTTCCAATGGCCCCATTTTGACAGAATGTAGATTTTTTAATGCTACACATAAAACATGGGTGCTAATAAAACATTGTAATGACAGGCAGGGGAAGAGCAGAAATCAATACATAAAAAGTTACTGAAATTAGGTAGGGCTAACCTTCTGCAGCAGCCCTGGGAAATAACCCATAGGAAACAGGCTTTCTTAAGGAAGATGCTAAGAGTGGGTTCTCCACTCACTGACTCTCTTTAGCCAACTTCAAACCTCTACAAATGTTAACTCTGACTTGTGGCTGTTTTCACGTAAGGCAATGGGAAGAAAGCGTCCAAGTGTTTCCCGTGTGAGACGCATGGTACTAGGCAGCCCTTGGAACGTGGCTGAGACTCCCCGATGCCCTGATTTACACGGTGTAATTCAGTTATTGACAATAGACAGCACTTTTATGTCTTCCAATACTCTTATATATCAGATTACGAAGCCATATAGTTTCTATTAGTGTTTGATAACATGTGGCTGGCAGCGCTACAAAGACAAAAAAATAAAAAAAAATACAGATTTAGTATAAACTACGAATAATTTTTATTAAGAAGATACATTTATATATCATAAATTGACAATTTATTCAAAGACCTTCTTCCCCCTGGGAGTTGGTTAGTTCTTCTCGGTGCAGAATGCAGAATTGTATATGAGATAGTTGAGTGTCTGAAACGATGTATGATAAATGAAGTAGCATGCTACTTATACGCTTATCATGTTCCTTGACTAGCAACAGGTTCAGCAAAGGGCAGAGCCAGTAAATGAAATTTTCCACCAGGACAATATATCATCAGAAGAAATGTATGCACTGGAAACTTACAAGCTTGCTCAAGATGCGGACAAGGTGTGAAATGGTAAAAAATGAAAAGCAGCTGAATCATCTAGCAAATTTCAAATTCAAGTGCATATTGGTTGGGGCTGATGCTTTAACTATTTCAAATCACAAGGATGAGAGAAAAGATGCAAACACTACCTGAACACAAGAATAAGATTCCTTTACTAGTGGCACCACAGGAGCAGAAAAGAGTAAAGGATACTGAAACATATGTAATTGCCATGATATTAATTTGAAAGGAGAGACACTTCAGTTATATTGCCTGTGGAATCTTTATCATGTTTAACCTTGAGCAAGTCCCTTAATATTTCTAGACCTCAATTTCTTTAGTTGCTACATAGAAGATGAGACAAATAATTTTTAAAGAGTTCCCCTTGAAGGAAATTCCGTGGTTCTCTGGTTTTTATTTTTTAGCCATCAGAAGAAAATGGTCAAGGCAGATTGGTTTTTCAATACCTATAATATTAATAGGTTCTTGGGAGAATGTTGCAAATGCATTTTGCTCTTAGCCCAAGAATAAAACATCTACTGGAGGGAAGTTCCAGAAAATGTAGATGTGCTTGCTCAATATTTTACCTCTGTAATGATCACATTCTAATGTTTATGTCCCCTTTCTTAGGGATCTTGGAAAATCATTAAACAATGCTGCTGAGGAGGACATCTGTGCGATCCTTGAGGTACAGGTTCATTTTCTCCTATTTGGAAAATATGTTTTGGTATCAGGTGTGCTTGCCTCAGCTGACCCCCTAGGTCCTCTACTGATGGGCCGTGCATACAATTTCCCTTTGCTAGCTAGCTACATTTGGTGACAGTGGAAAGTGACAGTTGCAAGGGTGAATTACCTACAGCATAGTGTCAACAGGTATAAATTACAATAGACCTAGGTGACAGCTATTCTAAGGAAGGGCTCTCTATATGTTAAAAATCTAAGCAGAGACAATGGCCAGGGAGTAAACGGATGAAATGTACTCTGATAAGGATTCAGTCTTGTCAGCATCAAGGACCTCACAGGGGAAAAGACTGAAAACTTCCTGACCTGGAAGCAGAAGGGGCAGTGTGGGGGAAATCATGGAGACAAGGATGCTATGGCTTTAATGTCACCACCCTTAATATCAGCTATTCACTTACTGAATAAGTGAAGTGAAGATGACAACAGTTACCTCATAAAATCATTAGGGGTATAAGCTCATGTTTGGAATGTCTGGAGCACAGTACAGAACTTGATTTTTGGGAGAAATTTTTACTGTAATCTGCCCTCATATATCTGTAACATAATTTTTGTTGTTTCCTCCTCCTTTTCTAAAAATGCATAGGCATTGGTGTGGGTTGGATCAGGGGAGGCTGCTAAGAGCAGTGAGCTAATAAGCTTCAGGCATTTACATGTTCAGAGAAGGAAGAGGTGGTGTAATACTAATGAGGATGGTGAAAGTAGTTTACTAGTCACTCTCCCCTCACTGAGACAATATATCTGGATTTTAAAAAATCACATATTTAGCACAGGGTCTACAGGGTTTCATTACACAGATCAGACTTACAGCTATCCTCCTGTTTTCAGCCTCTCAAGTGTTGGGATTACAAGTGTATGCTATCATGCCGTCTCAATCACAGTCTCAGGGGCAGGACTGGCGTGCAGAAGACAATATATCTTTTGATAAGCCATTACTTAAAGGAGTAGAAGTTTAATCTGACTCAGAGTTTCAGTGGGATTAGTCCAGAGTCGCAGGCATGTAGGCAGGATGGCAAGGCAGTAGGGCCTGGCAGAGGAAAGCTCCTCACCCCTTGGAAGCAGCAAGCAGAGAGACAGAGAGAGAGAGAGAGAGAGAGAGAGAGAGAGAGAGAGCAGAGAAAAGCCAGGGGCAAGAATGTAACCTCTCCAGGGCACATAGCCAGTGACACCTCCAACTAGGTCCCTCTCAGTACACATCCAGCCAGGAATCCTTCCATGCATGAAGCACTGAGGATTATAGCACCTATACCCTCAGCCACTTTCTAAAAGCCCCACCTCTTACACTTGAAACTCCTGGGGGACATTTGAGATGTAAATTATATCAAGTAGCAAATCCTAAAACATAAGGGACTGATCCAGAGACACCAATTTAGTGGTGCTTTCCAGAGAGTGAAAGAGTCAGCATTTATAAGCCATTAGAAATGAATGAACTGAACGGCAGGTGCTTTATTGGTTTCTGAGCACACTGAGAAAGGGAATCCTGGGGAGGGATGCGCAAGACAGCTCATATTCAGTGAGGGGCTGGTGACAAAGTCATTTTGTTGGATGATACCCTATCTGGAGAGTTTTGCTTCTAACACATGTTATATGTCACAGAAATAGATGAGAACAATGGCATTAATGATGCATGGAAAAATCAATGTGTTGGCAGGAAAATTGTCATTATTAGAAAGCAAATTTCTCGAAAAATCTCCATTAAACAGTAGTTTTACTCCTATGGAGAAGGGATGAGTGACATCATTCGAATAAAAGAAGCTCTTGTGCTTACAGAGAGGTTGCACACGAAGCTGCCAGGAGGCAAACACACCAAGCAGAGTGGGTTTCCAAGAGTAACACACTGTCGCTACTGCGAGACACTTTCCTGGAGATGGACACACAAGAACATGGCTACATTTGACTTCACCTGCAAAAACAAATCACTCAACCCAACAGCTGATATAAATGAGTCTTTGCTATGTCAAACTCATAAAAGTTAAGGCTTATGAGTACCCAGAGCCACACATAGTACCGGAGGCATCATCTGCACTATGTTCTGTGGGGTGTGGGATGTGGGTGGTGGGGCACATTTGCTTAGCAGGCAGGGAGGACAAAGGTCGTAAGAAGAGTATTAAAGGAACTTATGTGGTAACCAGGGGCCAAGAAAAAGATCCATTCAGGTTCTTTTCTCCTCCTGCCAATTATCTAATTTTAATCATAAGGAATCATCAGAGTACCATCCTAGTCAATGTTTGAATCAACCAAAACATCATTTAAAAGAAAGCACGCACTTTGTCTAAAAGAGAAATGACAGTATTCTGGGCTTACTGTCCACAAGATGGGGCTCTTGTAGTATAGGGTATTTAGCATATTTAAAAGATATAATTTCTGAAAACTTATGTTAGAGACAAGCTGGACAGGAAACGCATACATCTATGGGTATTAGAACACTGAAGATTCAAGAGTGGCTTTCTCTATGCTGAATATGATTAAACGAAAAGTCTCAGAGGAAATATCCACGTTCTCCTATTTCACAACTGGGAGCCTAGGAAACACAAGTGGGGGACAATTGAGCAGATGGATTGATGTAATTAAAGTCATTGTTTTTTAAAGACTCCACTGTGCCAGAGAAAGTGAGTCGCCAGACACTCAGTGATGACCATACCATGGGGGCAAGACTCACGTGCACTTTCTTCAGGGGGACAGCTAATGATCACAGAGCCCTGGCCAAGGACATTAATGGTGCAGCCAGGGAAGAGATGGGAAGACCCAGGTCCTACTTGCAGCATGACAGACCCAGTCACTACCTGTTCTCTGGACAGTGAGAGTGGAGGAAACAACACCCTTGGGAAAGACCTTTTTCACTGAATGCAGATAACTGGAATTAACAGTTCAAGAAGTATTACAGAAATATATTTCTAAAAAACTTATTAAATTATTGATGTATAAACAACTTAACTAACAAGATAGTTAATGAATAATTTGGAGGGAGATCAAATTCTATATTAAGACTAGATATTTCCTCAAATTACTAAGCCATATTTTATCAAATTATTTTGCAAATTACCTGTCTTCAGGCCTGTTTTTTTTTTTTTTTTTTTTTTTTTTTTTTTTTTTTTTTTTTTTTTTTTTTTTTTTTTTTTTTTTTTTTTTTTTTTTTTTTTTTTTTTTTTTTTTTTTTTTTTTTTTTTTTTTTTTTTTTTTTTTTTTTTTTTTTTTTTTTTTTTTTTTTTTTGCTAGGGGTTAGTTGTTGTATTACTGAGGTGAGGAGATTGTAATATTGAGAATGTGGAGCAAATGTCTACATAACTGGTATCCCTGAGCATATGATAAGGCAAGGAATTAGTAAAATATTTTGTAAATAAATGAGCAAGCTAACAATTTGCACATAATTTGTGAGACAATGTCTCAAGTGTACAATAAACTACAATATGATCTACAATAAGCTGAAGTGTTTCTGACAATAAGCTTGAAAGTGCAAAGGGCAGGGGAAGAAAATAGTTCCAGAAAGAATGGAATTATTAGATACAGAGTCAAGAAATTTTCTGTGGATGTCCTTGAAAGAGCACAAAACTTAATTTCATGGGCAAGTCTTTAGTTTAATGCCATGAAAATTGATCCCACAGGAGAAGATTCTTTGCCTTTAGCATGTGTGTTTCAGGCAAATGACATGGTCCAAACTACTCCTGATCTTAGCTAGTCATGGCAACATTAAATGATCGCATCCACAATAATATTTGCTTAATATATAGAGTTCAATGAAATTGCTGGTAGAAAGACCTTAAAGAGGGCCAGCGAGATGGTTCAGGGGTCTAAAGTGCCTGCTTAGGAAAGAAAAAAAAGCTTAGACAACTGCAGGGACCACTGTTTGATCCCTGGCACCACATGCTGTGTCAGGCCCATGCTGAGCTGGCCATATATATATATATCTTAATTACAGAGTCTATGCTTGAGAGAATGAGACATAGTCTTATAAGTTTAAATGTGCTCTATTAAAGAGTTCTTGATCTAGTAACTATGAGCTGTAGCCCTCCTGCCTGCATTGCTCTTTGTTCTCAGCCTAGAAAAGCGATGATCATCTCTAGCTGATGAACTTGGCTCTTCCTCACGTGTCCCCATTTTTTTTTTTTTTTTTTTTTTTGGTCTGCAGAAAAACAGCTAAGAAGCATGTGGCTATCTTTGTTCCATTCCCATCCCCCTGAAATATTTATAATCTGTTTGCCTGTGCCTTGTGCTTAGATAGAGGAACAGTAGACTGGCATGCATGAAGTTAGTATCAGAAGAACATGAAGAGAATAGTGTTTGTTCTTATGGTAAGCATGAAAATAGCAATCTTTATCTGTTTCTAAAATTGTTAAATATTCATGTGTTTGTGGGGCATACTCATATCAATCCATGCCATTGTAATGAAAAAAATCAATGATAATTATCCAGTTTGACTCTTCTACCCAAGAGAAATACATAGGGAATGACAGACATCTTTTTACAGTTTCTCAAAAGTAATTTGTGCTCATTTTGCAAAGGTTAATAATTGCTTATTTGCAATATAATTGTAACAGATGCAAACAGAGACTTTGTAATCAGAAAAACAGACACAAATTTCAGTTGCTTGTGGTAATCAGGATCCACCAACTGCTGTAATAAGTGACCTCGGTTTCCTAGTGGCCACATACATGGATTGATTTTTGTCATGCTACAGTCCTGTTTGGGGAAGCATGAGTCTGTTCCACACGGTCATTCAGCCATGCAGGCTACTGCCTAGATCCATTACAGCTGAGGGGAGAGAGCACAGGTAGGTGGTTACATGAAAGATATTTTTAGGATACTATCCTGGAAGACTGATCTCACTGAACCCACATAGTGTACTTCTGGCCAGTCACAAAGCCGAACTTAATTTAAGAATGAGAAATACAGCTCTGTGTAATAGTCTGGGAGGAAAAGGAAATGTGATATGGTTGATTACAGAAGTTTCTGTACATCATCACTAATTTCTTTCAGTCAAAATAGCATCTCATGGGAAAGGTAATAGATGTACATATTTCAGAGTATTGTGATAATTAAACATGCTGCTAGCAGAACATTCTGCACATAGGTGAACTACAGTAGACAGTCAGTAAGTCTCTCTAGTATCATTTCTGTTTCTTGGAATTTAACTTAATCTCTGATTGCAATTAATTATGAGGCTGAGCCTGTTCAACTATGAAGGATATTATATGGAAATAATTTTTCAATCAAGCCAAAAATATTTAGATTTTAGTGAGGCCAAGGCCAGCATAGGCTACATAGCAAGACCCTGTCAGCAGCAGCAGCAGCAGCAGAAGGAGAAGAAGAAGAGGAAGAAGAAGAAGAAGAAGGAGAAGGAGAAGGAGAAGGAGAAGGAGAAGGAGAAGGAGAAGGAGAAGGAGAAGGAGAAGGAGAAGGAGAAGGAGAAGGAGAAGAAGAAGAAGAAGAAGAAGAAGAAGAAGAAGAAGAAGAAGAAGAAGAAGAAGAAGAAGAAGAAGAAGAAGAAGAAGACGAAGAAGGAGGAGGAGGAGGAGGAGGAGGAGGAGGAGGAGGAGGAGAAAATTCCAGGCTGAAGTGCAGGCTCTTAACAAAATAAGGGGCCAACTCCCCTCCCTCGCAACTCCTACAGTTTCTCAGATGCTGTTCGCTGTAAGCAGGGAGGACTTCCTCCAATCCTGTCCTCTACACCTCCCTAAACCCTGAAAGGAGCCAGGACCCTTCTTTGCCCAGAGCAGGGAGGAGAGCCTGGGGCTGAGGGAGAAGGTTACAGTAGGCCCTGTGGTGGTGCCTGCTACAGGGAGAGACAACAGGGGTCTGCAATTCTGACCACCTGGAGATCTCTAGTCCTGTGGTTTTCTTTGGGTGATAAGGTGCTGCTAGAGCCCTTGCTTGGCTCATCGAGTATTGGCTGGTCCAGATGGGACAAAATGATGTCACTGGATAATTTATTAGAAATAAAAATGCTACAAATCTGAAAAAAAAACAGATTCTTTGCTTATTACAGTTTCTAGCCAGAACAGGCACTCACTTTCAGACTGTACTGAGACTCATGGGATGTTCATATGCCTCCCTGGTCTCTAACCTGTAAATACCAGTAACACCACTATCCTGAGTGCGACAACAAAAAATGTCTGCCTGTATTGTTAACTGTCCCCTAGGATGTGGTGGAATCAGTCATCCCCAGTTGAGAACCACTGTGCTAATTCTTGGCCTAACATCTTTTTAATCTATTAAAATGCGCACTTATATTGAATGGGAGTTGTATTCTAATAAATATTGGCAATAAAATGCACTCAAACACCCACAGTTGCACTGAGTCTATGAATAGGAACTGAAACTATTTGAATCAGTTCTGATATTTCTTTTGCATGCCCAGAAATTTTTTTTCTCTCTGATTTCCCTGCAAAGTCTTCTGCTGTAGGAAGGAGAAATACTATCATCGTGGACATGAGATTGTTTCCTTTGATCAAATTAAGCCATCAAGGTTTACTGAGCACCTGCCTTTGGAAGGCATGATGTAGAGTGGCTGTCCCTGCCAAGCCATCTGATGGAAAGAGAGGCTCATAAAAGTCTGGCCACGTGACTTCGTTCACTTTATTCACTGGAGCTAGCATTGCGCAACTTTTGGCTCTTCCTTAAAGTCAGAATGACCATGAAATGTAAACATTTAGAATTGACTCAGGACAGCAAGGCAGCTGGGACAACACAACTAAGGACACTCAGGGATAGGACTTCCAGAATTACTTCAGAAAGCCACAAGAAGGATGGGATAGATAAGTTTGATGTGAGTGGGAGAACTTTAATGAAGATTAAAGACAGTGTGTCCTTTATTGTAATAGATTTTTAAAAATGTAAGTCTTCATATATTTTTGGTTTATTCTTGGTATTACTACTACACAACAGTCAAGCGATGCTACTTTCAGCTTTCTGCAGAGTTATGAGAGCTGGTTTAAGTCTTTCCCAGCGGATACCAGGATAACATGACCCCCAAGGTTCTAGAGTGGTAGACAGGTCCAAGAATCATCACCCAGGCACTGAGGTTCGAATGCGGACTCCACTACTTCCCAGTTATATTCTTTCGGGGAAATTTGAGTAGGAAAGTGCCCATTCCAGAGTGCTTATGAGAGGAAAGCAAGGTGAGCTTTGCAAGTGGTCAGCATTTGGTATGTGCTCAGTAAATATGAAGGAGTGTGCGTGAGGACATGGAAATTAAAAGTTGCACAATGCTTCTGTTATTATTTCTCCTTCCCTCCCACTGCCCAGGAAACACATGTTGTTTAGGGCAAAGCCAGCAAGGAAAATAGAGCAACACTAGTGCTACTATAAAGTACCTGACTGTTTCTCTAAAACTTTCCATACGAATGATGTCTTTCACATAGATAGTAGTCAGGTCATTGCTGAGAAAACTTTGATCCACAGTGGTTCTCCATACATCAGCTTTCACTAGTATCTTATTAGCAAAATCAGTCAAGTCATAGACTGAGGATAAGAGGTGAAGAAGGTTTGTTTCCCCTCCAGATATTTTCCAAGTCTTGAGCTATTGCTTTTGTGTATTTCCAGAAGCATTATTGCGACATCATGATTCTAAAGGAACACATGCATCTCAAGACCTCTTTCAAGTGGAGGTTTGGACAGAAACCACATGGATGTTGACCTCAGGTAAGAGAAGAGAGACAGTGAACCTCACTGAGCAGGACACAGGAAGTGTTGACCCCAAAGGAAACTTATTCTTGGTTCTCCCCCTGGCTTAGCTTTCAGACATGAGTACTGCCCACTCTTCAAGCCAAGCTAACGAGGCTATGCTATTATCTTATCTATCAATCTATGAATTATCTATCTATCTATCTATCTATCTATCTATCTATCTATCTATCTATTTATCTATCTATCTATTCACAGGTCAATGTCAAGAGGACTTCAGTCCTACAGCCAGAGCAATCAGCCTGCAGTGGGTAGAAGTACATACTGCAGGACTCTCTTACACAGGAAGGGGCTGATGAAATGAATCTCTGCATCTTATCCCACAGCGACTGCTCACCACTTTGTGGTCCATGGAGATAGCTGTCTGACCATCATGGATGTACTTGTGGTTAGTGAAAGATAGGATCTTCAGGCTCTCAGCGCCTGAGCCTGGTCCCCAGGGTCTGCTTACCCCGCTGACACTTTCTGTGCAGCCCGAGAGACACTCCCAGAACAGCAGTTGAGTTCATGCATGAGCCTGGAGCAAGGCTCCCAGGCTTAGCAGCTATTAATTAAGGTAATTATTCCCAGGGCTGCAATTACAACCCCAAAGATCCCACTTAGCGTCTCTGCTTGGATCTCTTGTTTCTATAATGCTGATGTCTCTAAAAGATTCATTTGCGGCCACTCACTGATTACATTTACTCCAGTCTATTGTTTCAGATGGACAGGACGGAAAGCCAATACCCAGTATTGACCTCAGCGGCATCCTGTGATTATGCGGGCTGCCCCAGCTATCATTAACCACCCTGCTTTATTTTCTGAGTGCCACAAACACTGCAAGTGACAGATCCATGACCTTTTCCCTAGAAATGTTATGAACTCAATGCGGGGAAGAAATGACAGGAGGAATGTATGTGAAATGGTTGTTTAAATGCTGCATCAGCACCCACAGTCATAGTCCTGGGTTCTGACGTTAAAGGATATTTTGGTGGAAGGGATGGTTTCCTTTCCATTCATACACAACAATTAAAAAAGAAGCCAAAAGATGGAAGCAACTCACTGTTCTCTGCTTATGAATACAGTTCCTTCCAGTGAGATCTTGGGGTAAGTCTAAAAATATTATTTAAGTTGGATAGAAATTACAATTGAGGGGAGCTGGGGAGATAGCTCCGAGGCACAAGTGCCTGCTGGGCAAGTGCAAGGTCGTGAGTTTGAACCCCGGTGGCAAAAAAAAAAAAAAAAAAAGAAATTACAATTGAGAACCACCAAACTCACAAAAAATGGATCGATAATATATTCAGAGTATGTGACTTGAAAAGCAGTAACACATTTAAATGTTCTTGTAACTGAACTGAATTCATGTGTTTCGGTATTTAGGCAAAAAACAAAAATTCAAAACATTAATTTGGGAATATATAAAACTATAAAATAGGCAAAGTAAAACCAGATACCCTAATTAGGTGGGGGTCTGTCCAAACACAGCCATCTCCCCAAGTCCTCCTCTCTCCCACAACTACCCAAAGTAGGGTGATTTCACCGAGAGTTTCTCTAGAGCCTGATGTTACAGAGCTGTAATCTCAATCCTTGTTATGCATTAGCTTTGAACCAGAAGGTTTTAAAAGGTACCAATCAGTGTCAGGAAGTGGCCTGGGTCCACTAGCTCAGAACTCTGTGTAAGCCCAGAAAATGGAATTTTTCTAAAGCTTTCTGTATGGTGCTAAGCAGAAGTTTCACCTGAGACACACAACAATGTTACAGAGATGCAAAGCTACCGTGCTGGTTAAAATAAACCTGATAGAATTTTCATGTGTTGAAATAGCTAGTGACTCCTATTAGAGAAAAGTGTGAAAAAAATAAGAATGAGAAGATTTGACAGATAAAAGCAACTGATGAAAATTATTGAAAAAACAGCCGGGCATGGTGGCTCATGCCTGTAATCCCAGCACTCAGGAGGCTGAGGTAGGAGGATCAGTGCGAGTTCAAGACCAGCCTGGGCTACCAAAGTAAGCTCAAGGCCAGCCTGAACTGCATAGCGAGACCCTGTCTCAAAAAAAAAAAAAAAAAAAATATTGAAAATGAAGCTGGAGAATCCAAACTACTGAACTTAAGGTAAGATTTCCCACATTGAATGGATTTATTTAAATGTAGCACAAGTGTTCAATTTAGCCAGAGACCTTAATCTTTAGAATTTGTTTTAGAAATGCTACCTATATTGTATTGTGTTCAGCTCTGAGCTCTGGTGCATGGGAGAAGAGATGAGAGGAGAGAAAAAGAGACAAAAAATGGATTTGGATTTTTTTTTTTTTTTCTGTGTTTAGGACAAGGTCTACAGGATCTCACTAGGTAGCTCGGACTCAGTGCTTCTCCTGTTGTCAGCCTCCAGAGTGCTGGGATCACAGGCGTGCGCCACCAAGCCCAGTCTCAATCACATCTCAGCGTGCCCAGCGGTCAAGGCCGGCAAGACACACTGGGGATGGAACCCCGCCGCTGTGCTCTGCTTAAGCAGGCGCTTTAGCCCGCTGAGCTACCAGGCCCGCCCTGGATTTTGAAATTCTAAGGCAAACATTTTCATGGCTCATGCTTTAGCACTGGGGCAGGGTATTTGAATTGCATCAAATATCTAAGATAGGGTAATTTAGAAATTACAGAATTCTAAAGTCACAGCCATCTGTGAAATATAGTAAATGTAAAGGGGAAAAGGGCATCTGGAATTAGGCTGACTACTCAGCCACTCTTTCAAAATTCCCATCAGCTCATTTCTACTCATGACTGCTGAAACAGAATACATTTCTTTTTGTCACATGGAAAGGGATGAGTCTTCACTTGTCTATTCTAGAACATATTCCTCTACCCACAAAAACAGCTGCGATTGCCTTCCGAAAGCTGGCGTAAAAAGGGAGAAATATGGACTCGGAATGACCCATTTCTGCGAAGATATAAATTTACCGTTTTGCTTCCAAGTATTGGGTTCTGATGAAGTGATAATCACACTTTCAAGACCAGAAAAGCAAAGAACAGAAACAAAACAAAACAGTAGTTAGAGTAAAAAAAAATTTACATTCAAGGCACTTGCGTCCTGTGTGTACATTTGGAAGGCTCTTTCTTGGACATTACCTAAACAATGCAGAACGAAGGGGAAGCCATAGTGCTGCTTTTAAATGTGTGGTTAGATTGTATTTGAGAGCATTTGATGTTCTTCTTTAATAACCTCAAGTAAAAGGCTGAATGCATTCAACAACAGTAGCTGAAAAAAGTGCAATGAGTCATATTATAGGAAAACGGAGCAACGGATACAGGCCTCTCCACTGAACACAATCCTATATTGTAGGCAATCTGTGATAACACCCTTTTCATTTCAGTTCAGTCCCATAAAATTACCACTAACATTACAACTCATGCAGAACACAGATAAATGTAAAAATGTCACAGAATTCTTCCAGATGGGACTTTTAGTTCCACTAGATCACCATCTACTTTTTTACTTGTCTAATATTTCATTACAACCCTCCATAAGTTAATTTTCTTTCCACTGACCATGTAAATCACAAATCAATTTTCATTTAAAATGCCTGACTACAGATTGCTCCTGAAAGCTTGGAGCATATGCTTCAGTGAACTCTCCAACATCCTTAATGTACATTAGAAAAATGTTTTTTTTTTAAGAAAAAAAACCTTTTTTTTTTTTAAAAAAAGGAAATTTATTCTACATTAAAATCTGGCTTGAGACCTGAGGCATCCAATTATTCCCCTAAAATGTAGATTTATTTTTAAAGCCTCAAAACACGAACTGTTAAGTATTTGCCATCAAAAAATTAACAAATATGGTTTGTCTTATCCTAAAGTATAGCACAGCACATTTGCTAAAGAACACAAATACACACTGATACACACCTATTACACATGCAGGCATTAAGCTGAAGAGTCTAGCTTTAAAGAATAAAATTATGGATCACATGTCAGATAATGTCTCCTCCATACCCACCAATTCTTTGAATATTCTAGATGTAGAAATTTTGCTTTGGCAGTAATAACCTTGGAATTCAGGCTCTGTCAGCTATAGAAGAAAAAGTTCAACTTTAGTTCTCAGAAATAAAGAGAAACATATTTTGTGCTTTTGTTTTAAAGATATAAAATATCCTGAGTGAAATGATTTTAAAGTTGGGCAGTTATGATTTTAAATTTGGTGCAAAGTTGGTCAGTTATGAAACACCCTACCACCACCAAAACATTTTATAAAATAGGTGGGTCTCTTCTCAAATTTTAGCTCCTTAACTGAAAGTATACTCTTTTAGTGATATTTGAAATTATTGATTTCAAATTATATTGATTTTTTGTGTGATAATTACTGATTCCTCCCCGGAGTCTGAAATTTAAAGGGGTTTAAAGTTTTGTTTTGCTTTTAAATTTACAAATAATATTTCTATGTTAACATAATATGAAAAGGTGCCAGGTGAGACAGTTTGGATTTTTCATTTTTACAATATGACTGATGGATGGTTATAAAGAGGAAATCACCTGCTCACTTGGTATTCTGGAATATTCAGGAGGCAGGTGCCAACATGGGCTGTTGCTCTGGGGTTCCAAAGAAAATACACCTTTACAGATCCAGTCATGTGCCAGCGGGATAGCTCCGTGGCACAAGTGCCTGCCTGGCAAGTGCAAGGTCAGGAGTTCAAACTCTGGTCCCACAAAAACAAAACAAAACAAAACAAAACAAAAATAAAACAGCAACAGCAAAAACATTTTTCAGCCAGGGAGGTAGCTCAGTAGAATAAGCACTTGCCTGGCAAGTGCAGGATCCTGAGTTCAATACCTGGTACCGGAAAAAAAAAAAAAAAAAAAAAAAAAAAAACAAGCAAACAAACAAAAACAAAACAAAAGTACAGACTCAGTCATGTTTACTGACCCCCAGAAAATAAGCAAAGCCTTGGCAGAAGGAATGCTTGTCCTTTGTGCCCCTTCGGTCAGTCAACTGATGTGGCTTCTTTCTTCCAATAATAGTGATTTTTGTTTATTTGGATGTAGCTTTTAGCATTCACTGTCCTGGGACCAGTACATTATATTTTCAAGTTTGCTTACTGGTGTAAGGTAGGGTGAAGTATCCGTTTGTAGTTGCTGTCTGGAGTATGGGGACTGTGGACCCCATTAGCATTCTGTCCTACCTGCTTCCTCTTCATTCCCCAGGAACTTGAGGAACTTGAGGGAATTTAGCTAAAAACACCTAACTGCATAACTGAGGATGAGCCTGGGGAGGAATGTTGGGTCTCTTAGGGATTTCAAGAGCAACTTTTCCTCTTAGCTTTTTTTAAGTGAAGAAATGTTATTGCCTTAATATTTTGAGCTGCAAATACTCTCTGAGCAAAGTTCTGTCAGTTATAAAAGATACTACTTAAGAAATACAAAACTCTCTTACTGGAAGCTCTCCAAAAATTAATGCTACTTTATGACCTACTCATTAATCTCCTGAAAAAGTATCCAATGTCATTTTATGAGCACCAACGACTTTGTGATTGTGAGAGTCCTCTGTATGATGGTGCTTTTCTTCTGAGGTGACATGGCTACCTTGTCTCACACTCTGTCAGAATGCAGGGTGAACTGATTAGGGAGATGCGATAAGGCTTGCTGGGAGAGATGTTTCTACTATGTGCATTTCTTGTTTGCCTTAAACAATGACATTTATTGCATGGAAACTGTGAGAACAAAATATACTAGCAATACCTAATACATGTGAAAATCAAGGAGAGCAGGAGGAGGGAATACGAGGTTAGGAACAGGGAGACTAAAGGAGCAAAAAATGAACAAGCTCTGCTATACACATGTATCAATATACACATACACCTGAACATACACAAGTAAAACTTGTTTAAAAACTGAATATACTAGCTATGTACATGTAAATATTCTAGCCATACATATATGTGGCTATACATGCATGTAGATGTATACATGCATGTGAATATATACATGCGAATGGCTAGAATGCTAAAGTACAGAATTAAAATGCTCTTGTGGGTGTAACTTGAGGCCTTTGATGACATATTTTAGGTTACAGGAAAATAAGGACTCGAACATAGAATTAACTATGAAAGTAAATAGCATAGTGCACATTGATTCCAAAGTATTCTCTTCTAGCCTAACACACGGATATGATGGAAATATTCTTGGCCTTCAAAGCAGGAGATAAGGCGATACCCTGGCAGAAGAAATATTAGGATTTAGGAAGGAAATGATTGAACTCAAGAGGTAGGGTCAGTTTCAAGACTGGAAAAGAAATAAATAAAAGAATTATGTAAAGGAAGAAATAGTTTGTGCCCTGTGGTGAATTAAAAAGTCAGCATTTCAGGGGCCTGGCGGGATGGCTCAGTGGTCCAAAGCACCTGCTTGGGAAAGCTTGGGCAGCTTCAGGGACCGCGGTTCGATCCCCGGCACCACATGCTGCTCCAGCCCTGCTCTCGTGGTGGGCTGAGCCAGCCATAAAAATGAGTGAATAAACAAACAAAGGGTCTGAAACAAGAAAAAATAAATAAATAAAAATTAAAAAAAAAAGTCAGCATTCCACTGAGAAAAATCACTATTCCTCAATCTTCTTCAAGCAAATTTCTCTTATTTATAGGGTGTTGCTTTCATCCTGGTGAACTATTTAATTATTTTGGAAATTAGTAGAAGAAAAATTGCATTCCAAGAATTGCTTTCCCAGGAAAACTTGCTAGTGTTCACCTGCACACCGATATATATATCTAAGAATATAAACCTGATTAAAATTAGATAGCCAGATAGCTCAGTAGACTTAAATGCCTGCTTAGGCAGGTACAAGGACTGGGGTTCAATCCCTGGTCCCGGTGCCCTGTGCTGGCTCCACCCCTGGGGCTCACTGACTGAAACTGGCCGTGGTGATATGTGTCTATAATCCCAGTGCTTGGGAGGCTGAAAACAAGAGGACCACTACGAGTCTGATCTGTGTAGTGGGACCCTGTAGACCTTGTACTAAATGCATTTTAAAAATTGGATATTGATTGTAATGATAGAACTTAACATTTACAGGACATTGAAGGAGATATGAGGCAATTTCTAAAGTGTACATTTTCCTTAGTTTAAAGTTTAGGACCATAGCTAGAGGTGACTAAATAATACTAGGGGAAGTCAGTAGGTAACTGTTCTCTGGTGAATACTCCTTCCACCACAATGAAATGCCATTGTACAAACAAAACAAACCCAGAAATCTCAAAGCCAAAAAAACACACAATGTAATATGTTAAAGCCGCTGTGATGGTTAACTTCAGGGGTCAGTTTGATTGGATTTAGCATTGCCCAGATGCTTAGTAAAGCACTATTTTTGGGTATGTTTGTGAAGCTGTTTCTGGAAGAAACTGGTATTGAAATCAGTGGGCTGAGAAAAGAAGACCTGTTCTCATCCAATGGCTCTCATCCAGTTTAGGAAAAAAAAAAAAAAAAAAAAAACGGCAGAGGAAAGGTGAATATTCACTCATTCTCTCCTGAAACTCTTTTCTCCCCCTACCTTTGGACAACAGAGCTGCAGGCTCTCTGGCTTGCCCAGAAAACGTCCTGCTCCTACCTCTACTTCTTAGTTTTCAGTTGTTGGACTGAGAGTTGTCTCATCAGCTTTCTGAGCTCTGAGCCTTCTAGGCATGGACTGAGCCTGTGACCGTTTCCCTGGTTCCTCAGCTTGCACACAGACTTCTTCCCTTGCCATTCCATCTCTCTGGAGAACCCTGATGTATACACTGGCCTAGCATGGGTGAGCATCCTTCCTGTTTCTTATATGTTGAAATTATGGATAAAATGCACCAGGAAATTGAGGTACTGGCAGGAGGAAAAGTCCTCTGGCATAAGAAATCAAGACCAGTAAGCTCGCTGCCTAACATCCTGCGGTCCTGATGGTAAGACTTGCAGACAGATAGGACACCTCTGGGGCTGGTGTTTAGCCACCAACTCAGAGGTCTGGGTCTTTGATTTCCAACAAGGGGAGGTATTTGAATTGAGCCCCATGTGAAAATCCAGCTACCATGACAATGAAAGGATCAAGGCCATTATCTCAGCCAAGGGACTGACAAAGATGTTCATTTCTGTTAAAAGCCCTTGCTAAGGAAAAAAGAAAAGAAAAGAAAAGAAAAGAAAAAAAAAAAAACCGCTCCTTGACAAAATGAAATCCAAGTCTAAATATTCCATGGTACAGCATCTAAATTTACCCCATGTGTATGGTGCAGACACCTTTAAGCAGAGATTATTCAGTGAAATTTGTTGTACATTTGCATCCGTGGAGCTTTTAATTAGCAATAGTTTTGCAGCTCCAAAGGTTGAAATGGACAAAATTTTCTTTTCAAGTGAATTCCACATAAAAATCACTCCTCGTTGAATAAACTACTCCACTATGAGGAAGAATAATTAAGCAATAACTAATTAGTTCCACAAGTCCAGACACTAAATGTCATTTGGAAGAAGATCATCAAATCAAAATATTTAAAGACAATCCAAGAGAACTAAGAAAAGAATGAAAGAACCAAATAAAACTTAAAATGAAAATATATTTTTAAAATGAAAAATTTGCTGGGCATGGTGGTGACTGCCTGCAATTCTAGCACTTTGGAGGCTGTTGCAGGAAGGTTCCTGAAATTTTGAGGCTATTCTGCTTTACACAATGAATTTAAGGCCAGCATAGAGACCTCCTCTTAAAAAGAAAAATCAAACAAATGCATACATACTTACACACACTTGTACATATGTATATATGCACGTGCCTTCATACACAAACACATACAATGAAAAATTTAAGATTGCAAAGATAAAAACAATTGCAGAGAGAATTAGGGAACAGGATGATAGATCCAAGGAAATCACCCAAAGTGTAGTATGAAATAATGTGATTGACATTAAGAGACACACAAGATACAATGAAGGCCCAGTGTACACATTATACAAGTTGTTGGAGAATTGCCAGCAATTATAAATACCAAACAAGATAAATAAAAATAACTCCACATCAAAGTCTTTCATCGTAAGGCTAGGGAATCTCAGCCACAGAAACGTTTTTATATCAACCACAATTTTTAATTAATTAATTAATTAATTAATTAATTAATTAATTTATTTTTTGTCTTTTTTTTTGAGACAGGGTCTCACTCTGCAGTTGAGGCTGGCCTTGAGCTCACTTTTGTAGCCCAGGCTGGTCTCGAACTCGCACTGATCCTCCTGCCTCAGCCTCCCGAGTGCTGGGATTATAGGCGTGCACCACCACGCCCGGCTCAACCACAATTTTAAAAGGCACTTCATCTATGAAGGATCAATAGCGACAAGCAAAGGTAAGAAGAGCTACACTATGACAAATCACAATTTCCATCTGAGCTGGGCAAGAGAACCCAGGGCAACTTTTTTAAAGGGTACATTTCTTCTCACCAGCAGTATAGTAATGAGGTGATACTATAATCATGTCCCTCCAGGTCAGAACAAAAGTTGAGCTCTACTTAACAAACTCTTCCCTAGGCTTACCAAAATTCTCAGAAAAACTGCCAACTCTTTCTTTAAAATGAGCTATGCATATCACTGAGAAGGGAACGTGTACTCAAATAATGCTTCCATCCCCACCTGACACTTGCTATCATAGAAACAGATTTCCATTGGTAAAGTAGGGCACCTGGTTGTTTAGTTCCTATCACTAGGAACCAAAGCAAAAGGGCCTCTGTGTTGGGTGACAGAAAAAAATGTAATGGTAGGGGAAAGAATGCTATCTATAGTTACAGAAGACAGAAAGGGGGACCCAGTATCAGCTACTGTGGGGCTCCATACTGGATACTGGGAAGATGTTAATTTCTTTAGGCAAGGTTCTGGTTAAAAGCTGGGGTCTTCTAGGACGCTTGTGTCAAGTTCTCTAGGCTATGGGCTATGGGGAAGATTCAGTGTCCTGTAAAGATCCTGAGTTGGACCTCAAAAACTCTATCCAGTAAGGGAGAACGGACCACTTTGTACCTTGCATTTCAGAAAGAATGGGAAGGTGCCTAGTTAAATCTGTTAAGTATTATAGCATTGAAGAGGCAATGTAAGAAAGAGGAAAATTCAACTAAAATCCAAGTATTTTCCATCACTTCTCAGAAACCCTCTCTAAGTGTCCTAACACTAATTTAGGGTCAGAAGAAATGGGAGCTTTAGTGGTCATGCATTTTATAATGTAATCTGCCCCGTGGGAAGGTTACAAATATTTGGGGCAGAACCCCAAGCTCTAATATTGAACTTGGAGGAGGTTTTCAAGGTCTATAATAACTAGGGCCAACAGAAGAGGCATGAAAGATAAGTGGCTAGAGAAAGAGATGCAGACTTTGACTGCTTTGATTCATTCATCGCTTTAGGGTAACTCACAAGCCCTGCAAAACTTACTGCAGAAAGACTGAGTAGAAACGAATGTGCCAATCATCAACAGGGAGGCAACCACTCCTCTGAAGCTCAAGATCACATGAGCTTCCCTGAACAAGAAATGTGATGCTGAGGACTGGCAGCCTCTTTCAGGTCCCATTACAATAGAGGACATCACCGCATCCTGAAGGGACCTTGGGTAAACACTGGTGTGGGAGTAAAGAAAAAGACCAACTTTCTGTTGGACACTAAGATATTTGTTACAAAAATTCTGTTTAGGAAAGTAATCTCATGCAAAATGTAGGTCATCTGGTTTGCTAGGCCTCTCTGTGAGCCCCCACTACCTATGCTGTACTAAGCATATCAGCTGAAAGGCACGTGAAAGCATTTTGAGGCCTTTGAAGGACTGCTTGGCTCTACCTGAAGTTGGATGCCTAGGTGTGTGTGATACTTTCTGATACTTTCCTTGATATTTTCCCTTCTCCACAGTATTCAGAGTAACAATAAGAGCCCTTATTCAAAGACTGGGAGATGTCCCTTGGCTGGTACCTTGTTTTCCCAAGTACTCAGAGGTAGTGGCACTGAAATGACCTAACTGTCTATGAGTAGTGGCTCTACCCGACCCTCTGGCTGTCCTTTACCCTTACTTGGGCACAAGCAAATCCATCTAGTTTGCCCATCTCTTGACAAAGGGGCTGGAAAACATGATCTCACATTTACTCTGACACAAAAATGATGCAACTTGAAAAAGAAAGAGAAAGCTGGATGTTGTTCAGCCGGGCACACTGCTGCCATCTTTTGTCCTATGGGCAGTTGCCGTTGTGCAACTCTTTGATAAACTTCTGTTCTTGTCCTCTCCATCAAAGTCTCCCTGGTTGTGGAAGCTGTGGACCTTTCATGGTTTCAATAGGAACTAAAAGTGAAGAGTAGTAAAAGATCAGAGGAAATAAAACTCTTGCTGCTGGGTCTGCCTCCTGAACGTGGCTCATACAATATTTCATCTGTGCTGACACCTTTCACTCTCAATTATCTGGCTGCTGTCAAAACAAATCAATCAAATTATAGCTCTGTATCCTCCTGTTATCATTCCACTGTGAGCTAGGAGCATTCACTTTGAAATATATAAAGTGTAAATGTTATCTGTGTTGTTTATTTAATGCAACTTCTCCCCATGAGAGTTATTTTCCAAGCATGATAAACTCAAATTATCTTTTGTCAAATACATATATATATATATATATATATATATATATATATATATATATTCTGCAATAATTTCCTAGCTAATGGCATTTGGGAGAGCTAAACTGTGTTAATGATGTGTTAATGGAGTGATGTGTTTGTGTTAATCTTAACCTGGTGACAAATGGTAAACATACTATATTTTACTTTTTTCTAATTATGGCTGTAATCTGTCTGAATACAGTTGGTGAATTACTTAGGAAAAGACAATACTAAACCAAAAGAAAAACTTAATATGGAACCAGACATTTTTCAAAGAACAGTTTTGCTCACCATAAGATATAATTTTTCCATGTAAATAATTTCAAAACGTTAAAACGATAGGCACTTCTCATATAATGGCTGAATTCAGTTCCTGAGACTTGGTGGTTACCATTAAATGAAGAACTATTTGTAGCATGTGCATTACGATGTTCAGAACAAGGAAAGAGTCAAGAGAAGCTCCAACTTGGTGACTATGCATTTATGTGAATAGCTCTTACATGCAGTACTGTAATGTGGGAGAAAACATAAAACTATAGCATTATATGGTATAATGAGAAACATTACAGTAGTATGTAAACAAGATGTACTGTACAAAAAGGAAATTAAAGATCTATAACCAAGATATTTATTTATTTATTTATTTATTTATTTATTTTGCAGGACCGGGGTTCAAACTCCTGACTTGCACTTGCCAGGCAGGCACTTGTGCCATGGAGCTATCTCCTCAACCCCTTTATAACCAAGATATACAAAACTATATAAAAGAAAATCAAATCAAACAAAAAAAGAGAGATGAGTTGTAACTCTAAACAGTGGGTTGCAAATCTGAAAAGTTATTAAACAGGTATTAAACAGGTAAGTCATCAAATCAGGACTATTTATACTTGTTTTAAACAACAGCTTTTTACAAAGCATGAATATCAACCTATGCAGTAGTATTTTTTCTACTGCCCTACATGACTTTAGTAGGCATGATACAAAAGTTTCTTTTTTAAAAAAACAAAATAAATAAAATATTCAAATATTTTAATTTTGAGATTTTAAACTATACCTGAACTTTTTTCAGAGTTGCAATTTTTTATTTTAAAGAGGAAAATCAAACACAAATACAAAATCAAACAGCAAAAACAAAGGCAGAAACAAAACAACATGCAGCAATGCAAATGGTACAGAATTTCAAAACAAGAATAGAAAATAAACAATGGTTGTTATGTATTGTTATTGTCAAATTTGTTGCTTAGATTACCCGACATAGGTATGCAAGATTGGCCCAAAAGTAAATGTTAACTCTTCCTTTCAATAAACCTTATTTTTTTCTTGTCCTGTTTACTCTTTGTTTTTAAATTTATTTTAATGAGAGTATAATAATAATTGATAAGTCATTAGAAATGGCACACATTTAAAAGAACAAGATGAAAGATATTCAGCCATGGTTTTTATATTGAAAATTTCTGTCCTTGATACAGTTGCTCAGATTGTAGACATTAGCATATTGAGTTAGTCAAAGTAAAAATTTTAAACATTAACTGCTACTTTCAAAACACTGATGGAAAATAGTAGCACAATCATCTCAGCTATCCTGCGTATCTACTTGCATGAATTTTCCCCCTTTCTTTTTCTCTTATCTTCTTTTTTCCTTTCCCAGTAATAGATTTAAATCAATTGAGTTACTTTTCAGCAAAAGCAAATATTGTTAAAGTTTTTATGTACAAGGTCTTAAAATACCTTCTTTATACTTGGAAGCTTGGAATGTCCTTAGACGACTAAAAAGCAAACTAAGAAATACTCTACTTAATTCGGGGCTGGGGAGATAGCTCCGAGGCACAAGTGCCTGCTGGGCAAGTGCAAGGTCGTGAGTTCGAATCCTGGTCCCACAAAAAAAAAAAAAATTTACTTCTTGTTGCATCTAGCTATATAAGGGGTAAGCAACAACGACTCCAATGTGAGTGTGTAGATTTTGTCTGTGAAAGAAAACTCTAACACAGAGACAGTTTCAAGAGCTTTGGCTTAATTCTGAGACCTGTTGGCAATTTTCTGGTCTGCATTCTACCTACTGCTTGCTTCTCCAAAGCTGGAATTGTGGTGCTTCCCCTCTAAACTCTCTCCCAGAAGTCTCTCCTCTTTGTGGTTTAAGTCACATATGTTTAGGGTTTGTGCATCAGGATTTCTAGCACAAATCATAGGCCGAGCTCTAGATTCAGGCATTTCCAGCTAATGGTATCTCCAATGAAATACAACAGCACTCACTTAATACTGATTCTCTGGAATCTTGAACTACTCCTAGGGAACTGAACTAATGACTTCCCCTCTCCTTCTTCTTATCCCTCAACAGCTAATACATCAAAGCATTTATCAAATCCACCTCATTAATGTCTGCTAAATTAGCCTCTGCTCTTCACCACTGTTCCCAGGTCCCTTTCTTCCAGAATTACAGTAGTAGCCTTCTTATGAGGGTGGAGTACCGAGCTCAGAGCCTGGAAACCATCAGATGCTTCGCAAGTATTTGTGAAATAGGTCAATCAAGGTTTGGGCATAGATCACCGAAGGAAATGAGGTTTAGCTTTCCCCCAGAGAAAGCTGAGACATAATAAATACGACCTCTCATTAGGAGTCTGCCCTGCAAGAAATATATACTTAAAAGAAGATACAATTTTCTTGGATAACAGTAGCTCACCATTCTCCAATAGTGGGGAGAAAGGAATTAGCTACCACCTTCTCTTTCCTTTTCTGAATACCTCTCCCATTCCTCACCCCCACCCCTTCTCTCAGAGAAGTCTTCTTTACTTTGGTTACAAAGGAAAGATAAGCACGCAGGCCCAGGGGCCTTTCGTCCCCAGTGATGTAGTGAGACAAGGGAAGAATTTCAAACACGGTCTTCCCAGGCAGGGTCTACACCATCTTAGTGGCAGCCATCTTGGAAAAGAAGTACTCTTTCTGTCAGCCCTGATAGCTGGCTTGGAATCTAATCCAGTTTGTACATCTTAGTGTAGACACATCTCTAGATGCCATCAAATGCCCTGATGGATTTACAGCCTTATTACGTGCAAACTGGGGATCATATTACTTTCCTGCCTTTTGCTTTGAAAATAAATGCTTTGGCTTTGCTTTGACATTTATGTGGCAGCTGGACACCATTATCCTTTGACAATGCTTTATTCCATTGACAGTATCTCTTAAATACACGGTATACTAGTCATACTCCTCATTCATGTGCTTCTAGTTTAATCCATGCCCCAGTGCCTCAGTGATGCCTGCTCCCAGGATAATGTACTGCAGAGCAGACTTTCCAGGTATTTCATATAAAAATTCTGAAGCCTCAGCGAGACCAAGGGTTGAAAACTGCCAAAGTAAGATACATTGCAACTACTTTTTTATGGTGGATTTGGTATTATTGTATGGCATGTTGTGTGGGGCTCTTCTGAATCACGTCACAAATGTGAATTTATGCATTAGCTATTTTTAATATTGCAGTCAGTGACAGCAAACTACGTATCATTGCACACTAAAATCCAGAGCCTTTTCTTCTTGTTTCTGTGGCAGGGGCTGCACTGGCCTTTTCTGTGAGTGGCATAAGATTCCTGCTCTCTTGTGCATGATGACACTGGGAAGCAATGTCTTGAGTGTCGTTCTTAGCAGGGCAGCACAAAGGTAAACCATAAGGAAAAGTAGCAACATGGTTACCTCCTTGTCTTCTTTAAGAATGGTACCACATTGTAGGTGCCTGTGCCTGTACCCTGCCACTCACAGTCCACCAAGAGCCTTTACTACGAAGGATATAGTCAAGCATATTTAAAGTGAGTTTTATGAATATTAAATATTGCTCATGCATAATAAACGAATGTATATAATTGCTGTGTGTTAATATTGTTTAAATTTGAGAATTAATGGGCATTGACTTAAGAGATACTTTGTTGAAACAAAAACATCTCTTAAGTCAATATCCAGGAATATAGCTAAGTGGCACAAACACCTGCCTGGCAAGCATAAAGCCCTGAATTAAATTCCCAGGACCAAAAACAAGTAACCCTTTCTTAAATAAAGATGCTTAGAAATCCAGGACAATGGACTTATCAGCTTGACCTTAGAAATGCTACTAATGATGTTTTGTGTTTGATCTTCCACCTTAATGCACAGAAAGTGTTTCTGTTTACAAGTAGTAATTGCTAATGTGGGCACTCTATGTATTCAAATAATAAGAGAAACAAGAAAGTCGTGTATAACCCTCTCCTTGCCTGGAACACTATGCAGTTGAGCCTTTATTTTCTCAGGGCAACATCCTTGGATTCAGTCAATCACAGGAGAAATTGTATCTAAAAATATACAGATTTTTTGTTATTATTCCTTAAGCAGTATAGTATAGCAATTATTTAGATAGCATTGACATTGTAGTAGGTATTAAATGTCATGTAGGCATGATTTGAAGCTTAGGAGAGGATAGAAATGCATTATTGGTAAATAGTATGCAGTTTTACACAACAGCTTTTAGTTTATGGATTTTAGTATCTACAGAGCCCTTGGATGAATACTGAGAAATGACTGCATGATGTTTATCTTTTTTTTCTCTCTTTGGGATTGATGTATAGGAGGATTAAATTCAGGCCCTTCATCATGAGTTACATCTTTGGTCCTTTAAAACTTCTTTGAGACAGGGTTTCATGAAGTCACTAAGATGTTCAGGTGAGACTTGAATTTGCAGTTCTACTGTCTCAGCCTCCCAGAGTCCTGAGACTACAGGTGTGTGCCTCCACCCCTGGTTCTGTTTGAGCTTCTTAAGAGAAACTCAGATCAAATTACATACACTTAAATCTAATTATTTTAATTTTTCCTTCCTCATCTGTGAAATAGAGGCAACCTTACATTAATGAAAGAAATTTAGTCTTATTTTTATGAGACTTTTCCGACCTTTAAAATCCTCCATCAGTTTTTTTTTTTAAATTAAAATGTCTTATTTATTTATATATTTTGGTAAACAGTATCACTACACAGTTCAGACTCATTGTGAACCTCCTGTTTCAGCCTCCCCAGCACTTGGATTACAGGCGTGCACCACCACACATGGTTCTGGGGCTGACGCAGCATGTAGTACCAGGGATAGAACCTAGGTCCTTGTGCTTGCCAGGTGGGCACTTAGACTGCTAAGTTACTTCCCCAGCCTCTGTCATCAGCTTTGTATTCATATATTTTTCTCCTCATGATTAACTGATCTTGGCACTCAGAACTTCTCCCAGGGGACACTCTTGACCCAGGAACAGTACAGAGTCATCTTCTTAGTTAATTTTCTCTTTGCTGACGCAAAATATCTGACAGCCAAAGTTAAAAGAAGTTGATTTGTCTCAGAGTATGTACAGGTTTCAATCTATAGTTGAACTTTATCAATCGTCACTTTCTCTGAAACACTAAGATATATTTTACACAAAGGCAGCTTCTCCATTTTGGTAAAGATTTGACAAATGGACGGAGTCACGGGGCCAACACAAGACAGCAATGGTGTCAGCTCTCAGTCCTTGTGTGCTCTTGTGGTCGCTTGCAAGCCTATGCCTGACAACCTGAAACATGGATCTTTTCTTCTGTCCCTACAATTTTGCCTTTTTCTAATATTACACAAAGATAATCACATCTGTGAGAGTCTTTATTTTTAAGTAGTCTCCAGTTCTTCCCTACATTTATTATCTGTTTTTGCATTTGCCACTGAAATTTTACCACTTTAGGAAATTATCAGTATGTATTCCCAGGAGCCATTTGGATATCCATGCAATGAAAGGGATTTATGGGATTATGGAATCTTGCTGTTGGAAGGTATCCGCAGAGTCACTTTAGTCAAAAGCTTTTCAGTGTCATTTCCATAAAGTGGAGGTTGAACAATGTAGCATTTTGTAATAGAGTTTCAAAGTAGGTTCTTCTGCTCCCTGCCTTTGGGATTATTTGTCTTCTCCCCATACTGCCTGCAGTAGCCTTGGTTTATCTGGTCACTTGTGTGGCCAGCAGGGTAGCACTGCTTTTCTCTCTCTTTTCTTTTTCTTTCTGGTACTAGGGATCGAACTCAGGGCCTTCCACTTTCCAGGCAGGTACTTATACCTCTGAGCTCTCTACACATCTGCAGGATAAGAGTGAATGCTATGCATCATTTTCTGGAGCCAAAGATTTAGGAGCTCTCATGGCTCTGCCATCCCCTGTTTCCTGTACAATGAGAAGGGCATATCCCAAAAAGCAACTATATATTTTTTTTTCAGCCTGGATCCTGGAGTTTGGAAGATATGCAGTTCAGTGCCTGCCCATCTGCTGCCAAGATATAATAGGAAAATAAAAAAAGCATGGCTTGGCTCCTGGGTGACACTGGGATATTTTGCTTATTTATAGCTGGAGCAAAAGCTATGTGATGCAGGCAGTCTTTTGTGCAGGACATACACCGTTCTGCATTCAGTAACCTCGTGATGAACTGATCTTGGCACTCAGAACTTCTACCAGGGGACACCCTTCCCCTAAATGCAGTACAATGCTGTCTTAGTTACTTTTCTTGTTGTTGAGACAAAATATCTGACACCCAAAGTTAAAGGAGGAAGTTGATTTGGCTCACAGTGTGTAGAGGTTTCAATCCATAGTTGGCTGGCCCCAAAGCAGGGTGGCATTACAGAAGGATGTTTCAGAGGAGAAATAGATGAAGGCAAGCGGGCAGGCAAGAGCACCTTAGCCCTTTTTCTGTCCCTTATATGTATGCATATAACTACCGTATAGCAGGTGTAGCACTTACACCCTTAATCCCAGCTAGAACTAGGCCAAGCCAATCAGTAGACCAATTTTGCTAGTCACACACCCTGGATCCCAGCACCACACACTCTAGGTCCAGCCACCTCTGGAAATCCCTTGCACAGGACTGCATGTGGCTATGGGGTCACAGCTAGACACAAGCCATAACAAATGTGCTTCTTTGCAACCTTTGGATCTCTGTGCAGTATAGAAACAGTGACAAGTGACCTTGTATAGGAGACACCGTTCATGACCCTGTCACTTTTCACTCACTTTACCCCCAACCAGCAGATATGTGACTTATACGAGTGTCTTCATTTTGTTTGCTGCTACAACTTACATTTGAACCACAGCCTAGTTCAATATCAAAGCTTGAAGAATACTGTATAAATGAAGAGACTTTGTGTTAGTTAAACAAGAAAATGAATCTGCTTCTTGATAAAAGGTATGATTCTATTATCTGGTGATTAAATCTATGTAACTTGATGCATAGTTTTGACTCATAGTTCTAAACCTTAGCTTGCTTTTTTCCCAATAAAAAGCTTTGTATTTTTCATGTTTCTTATATGTAAGCTTCTTGGAGTCCATAGAGTTGTCCTCAAGTAAATGACCAAAGAAAAATGCATATTCATGAAAATAAAACATCGTTGCTTTGCAGATAGGAATTTTCACTTCTAGCATATTAGACTCCTATCAGCAGTACATGCATTTCAAGTCCTCTTGCCTCAGTAGTCTAATTTCTTACCACCTGGAACTTTTCTTTAACAAACTACTATTAGTTCAAAAAGTTGGATATCCATGCATTTGTCTGTGTATCTGTCCATCCGCTATCCATATATACTTGAGTATTTTTTGCAAAAGGGCTGTCATCATCTGTTGAGGCAAACAAAGATGGACACCCCAAGGCTTCCAAACTATGGGCAGAACCAGACATGAAAGATCCATGTTATCAGTGCATCATTCACAGAGATTCTTCTGTCTTGCTCCAGGACCAAACACAACAGTGCTGCTGTCTGGGCTCCTAATGGCCCCAGTGGGATGACCCCAGATGCTTAAAAGAGAAAGAAAGAAAAACACTCCAATATTTTTGAGCTTTTGTAGAAGGTACTAAGTGTTAGAGGAAAAGGAAACGAAGCTGATAAAGAGGACAGGAATTAGGATAGGGGAATATGGGGGACTAAGCTTGATGCTTTTTGACGACAGAGTTCTCTAGGCACAAGGAGCAGATGTGTGGACTCTTGCACAGTTTCAAGGAGTGTCCAGGAGACCAGGAGCATCTAGGAGTGCCTGACTGGAAAGAGAAGGCTGTGGGTGGCGGGAGGACAACAAGAAAGATTAAGCAGGGTCAAGATGTGTGTCTTGGAAAGAACCTTAGCACATAGAACTAAGTGCAGGCAAAAAGGTGAGAAACATTCTCTTTATTGAGAAAACTATCTCTCTGGAGAGGTTTTACTCCACAGATGCTGCACAACACCTCAGATAACCCTGTGACCCTTGGGTATCTGTAAGTTGTACCTGGATCAAGAGACTTCCCGAGGAGGCTTCCATAACCCCATCAGATATGCTCTAGATTGGTAACAAGCAGAAATCATATTCTGTGTGAATATTCTTGTGAAGTTCTAGAACAAAACAAACTAATCTAGACTGACAAAAAAGCAGGGTGGGCATTGCTGGTTGGAGGTAGGGGACTGACTTCAAAGAGAGGCAAAGGAAGATTGGGGGGGCAATGAAATGTTTTATATGTTGATCTTGGAGGCTGGCCCTTGCACAGTGGTATGCAATTATTGGAACTCATGACATTGAGCCCTTGAGATCTATGCATTTTCTCTGTGTAACCAAATGCCAATGAGAGCAAAGTTGCCACAAATAAAACTGAAACATAGAGTAGTTTGCATAAGAAACTATTGCCCCTCAAGCCATGGCCACATACCTGACCATGTACAGGCTCTGATTCGTGGAGGAATAGGGTTTGCAAATGACTTGCCTCCCCAGAGGTGCATGGGGCTGGGAGTGTGGAGGTGTTCAGGGGGCAGAGGACGATGGAAGGATTAATGCTGGTCTCGCAGAGTAGAATGGGCTCTTATAGAGTGGCATCAAGCCTTGCATATGAAATTTCTTTCCATTTATCCATGTCATAATGTGGCTAGAAGATTCTGACCAAGCAATCCCCTACTGTTCAGTCTTCAGCTGTGACTTTGCAATAC
Source organism: Myocastor coypus (assembly GCA_004027025.1). NCBI lineage: Eukaryota > Metazoa > Chordata > Mammalia > Rodentia > Myocastoridae > Myocastor > Myocastor coypus. The sequence continues at coordinate 115,635 of PVJA010000455.1, forward strand.
TTTGAACCACATAGTCCTCTTTTCTCGACAGAGTGCCTGGACTCGGGCATTCTGTTATAACAACACAAGAAGGACTAATTCTGAGAAACATGGAAAAAGGAGGAGATAAAGGGCAGGAAAACCACTATTGGCTTTGATGTTTTTTTCAATTTTTCTTGAACCTAATTCTTTTCCATGTTCAGGTTAAGTGGCACCCTCTAATGTGTTTTTCTGGTCATTAATTTAAATGTTTTGCTTGACTTAACTGGAATGGCCACACTTCTATGTAAATCTCCTACATGGCACATTTATAGTCTTCACTTCTGTTGCCTACAGTGATTAGTAGGTCTTTCTGGCCTATTTTATGTGAACAAGTCACTAGTCTGATTGTCTATCCTAGAGACAGAATTACTTCCGCTGTCCCTGTGACCCTTTTGCTGCAGTTGTCACCCAAGTCAGTGTGACTGAGTTAACATTCATATTTTCTGCCCACGTTTAAGAAGAGAAAAAGAGTCTGGTGAGATAGCTCAGAGCTCTAAAGCACCTGCTTAGGCAAGCATAGGCAAGCGCACAGCGCGGTTCAGTCCTCAGCACCATGTACCACACCAGCCCCCCATCCCCAGGATGGGCTGAGCCAGCAATAAGTAAGTGAGTAAGTAAGCAAGTAAGTAAGTAAATAAATAAATAAATAACAAAGAATCTAATGTATCTGCATGAATTACCTAAAGAGAAATTTATTTTGTCACATCAATTAATAGTCTCTCCTTTCTGGAACAACTAATATCACATTTTTTTTTTTTTTGTCTTTTTGAGACAGGGTCTTGCTATGCAGTTGAGGCTGGCCTTGAGCTCACTGAGCCCAGGCTGGTCTCGAACTCGCACCAATCCTCCTGCCTCAGCCTCCCGAGTGCTGGGATTACAGGCGTGAGCCACCACGCCCGGCTTAAATATCACATTTTTAATATGGCATCTGTACTATAAAACTGATCAGTATAATGGAAGGCACTGAATTAAGTTTTTTCAAACATCTATCTATCTATCTATCTATCTATCTATCTATCTATTTATCTGTCTATCTATCATCTATTTGGTACATGTTCTCGCTAACAGCTTGGATTCATGGTGATCCTCCTGTCTCAGCATCCTCAGCACTGGGATAGAGGTGTGCACCACTTATGCCCAGTTTCCTTGGCTAGCATGGCCAGGGCTGGCACCATATGCAGTATTGCAGATGGAGCCCAGATTTTTTGTGTTTGCAAGGCAGGTACTTAAACCACCACCCCTTCTCCCAGCCTGAAGCTGACTTTTAAAGGAGTTTAGGAATCTGTGACAGAACAACCTTAGTAATTTCTTTTCTTTGAGGTTCATAGTCATTATTGGTCCTATTTTCCAGGTATGGGTGTGCCAACAGTCACCTGAAATGGAAGCCATGTGAACTTGTGGTGCAAAGACCAGAGTCAGTGACAGCAGAATGTCCTTAGCCAGAGAAAGGGGTGTTTAGAGCGAAGATAGGAAAGGACACAATAGTTATTTCCCTTGAGGACCCAGGGTATGGAGGAGCAGGTCATTTCTAAGTCTTACCTGAACACTCAGAGAAGAATATTTCTGGCTAGGATCCCAGCCATAATGTATACAAGACTCCCTTAAGAGGGTCAGAAACTAAAACCCAGTCTGTAGCAACTTCAGAGCTCAGAGTGTGTCTCATTCTTGGCCCACATCCATAGGAATCTCACTGGCCCATGCAGTTTTCTGGGCCAGGGAAACAGCCAGGTTCCTTGCTGTTTTAGGTGAGGGGGAGGCCTAGCGCCTTCCTGTGGGGTCCTGGCCCCAGTTTGGTAATGCAGCAACCTCCTCTTGTCCCATCCCGCCCTATGTTATTGTTGAGTGGACAGAAAGCAACACCTCAACAGAGGAACAATCAATCTTCAATCTGGCCAGGGATTTTTGAAATCAAATAAAATGCCTCATCTTGAAAGTCAAAGTCTCTCTCAGATTGTCTGAATTTTAGATTAGTATGGAGATAAAGACAACCTTGAGGAGGGTCAGAGAGATAGTGTCAGTCAAGAGCAAGGACCTGAATTCAATCCCTGGTGCCACATGCCATGGCAGCCCTGCACCATGCCCGCCACTGAAACTGAGTGTGGAAGTACATGCTTATAATCCCAGCATTGGAGAGGCTGAGACAGGATTATTATAAGTCCAAGCTGTGTAGGGAGACTCTGTATCCAATAACTAAGTAAGTAAATAAATAAAATTCTTCTAAAGATAAGCCTGAGCACAACAGATAACAATGGGAAGCTCCTATTGGATACGCCAGTTTGGAATGGCACACATCCTCGGAGGAGACAATGTGTATCACTATTGAAACTCAATTGTGGGTTCTCCAAGAGCCAATACATGCAGTAGAGAAATGTCCTGGAAGAAGGCTCTGCATCATTCCCATCACAGGGACAGGCACCTGTTCCAGGGGACATAAGGCAGACACAAGCTGCAACCTGAAGGTTTCTCAAATCCTCTAAAGCTCAAATGTCAATCTGTCAGCGAGAGGCTGTGCTACAGCGCTGTTCCTAGGATCCTGCTTGATTTCTAACTCCCTGTCCTGTTTCTCCTTCCACTCAGACACCATGATTTGACACGACAAAAATGAATGTCTTTCTTGCAAGGGAGGATCTCAGCAGGCAAGGAAAACAAGCCCCATTCCCCAAGGGTGGGTTTTCTGCTGGGTGCTTTTTTTTTTTTTTTTTTTCAGCAATGCAAAGCTTTTTTTTTTTCTTCTTTTTCTGGAAAAAATATTACAGGAAGGGCTTCAGCAATGCTTCCTTAGGAAAGACAAAGTGCTCTGAGTCTTGAGAAGAGGGCTGTCCTAACAGAAACAAAAGAGCTGTTGTCCAGAAGCTGTGTCCTCGTAATGCTCCTTGCCTGAGGCCTGGGGTGGTGAGCAGAGGCGAAGAGATACTGAGGTGCTACACTTGGCTATGGGGAATTCTCTGCATTTGGGGAAGGAGCTCATTTGCCATATTGAAGATGCTATTTGTCAACTGGATGTCTGCTTCTTCTAAAACTTCTGTGGTAAAAACCAATTGCCCATGGTGCTGGTGTTCAGAGAAGGGGCACCAAGGACACGCTGAGTATGCAATTTCCCAGGCCTAGAGGATGCTGATGCTCCTGGTCTGGGGCATGGTTTAGGGGAGATTGGCTGCAAGCCCTGCTCTCTGATGGAGAAGATGTGCTCTCCATGCAACATCACATCCCCAGAGCTCACTGAAGCACACATGTGAATTGTGGCCTCTGAAAGCTATTCTGTGTTCCTTGGTAGGGCATATAAATTAATAAACTCTTGATCACACTAGTAAAAAGGAAAATATTTGAAAACTTCTCCCTGTATTCCAAACCATTAGGAATCTCTTGTCGGCAACTTGGGTTTTTCCTTTTAGCACATTTCCAGCTTTAGAGCTAGAAGGACGGGCAAGTCACAGGCTGGGTAAGGTTAGAGGGTGGTCAGAGGCAATTGCATGGGCCTAGTTGTTTTCTGAATAAGAACTCTGCCATAGGGAAAAGAGGACTAAGCACAGAGAAGAGTAGCAGGACTGAATTCAGAGTAGGAGTTTTACACTTAATTCCCACACGCTTTTATTCTCTAGTTGTTTTATAAAATCCCTGGGGAAGGTGGTATGCCCATATTATAGATGAACAGACTTATTGGTTATTTAGAAAAAAAATTCTAAATGACTTGAGCCCAGGGGCTTATGTTCCACGGTAGACAATGGACTTTGTGGAGGGAGAACAGCCTTCTCCTGTAGCTGTTGACTATAGACAAATATGTAAGAAAGGATTCTTTCTGAGATATCAATAGCTCATTTACAAACTACCTCCCATGACAGAGGGTGTGACTTGAGGACATCTAGGACTGACTCAGTCTCAAAGGGGAGCAGCACACCTGTGATGATTTCCCAGCCAGCCATCACCCACTGTCCCAAGTGCAGCCTCTTTCTGTGATATAACTGGGAAGAGGCACACAGCATAGACATGGTAGGGATTGTCAAAGGCTATACTAGTTTCTAATGGTGATGAGTTTGGACAGAGCTAACTGCTAGTGGGATGATCAGGGGTGACCTGTGGCACAGGTATTGATCATGGTACCTTAGAATTCCAGAACTTTCTGGGATCAAAGGCAATAAGAATCATGTCTTTGACTCTTGAACTTCTCACGGTTTGTCTCTTTTTGGTTTGTCTGGAACTTTCTGGTTTTCAGCACTCTGTGTCTTGGGAAACTTTCCAGTCTGCAGCAAAGAAGACAGTTTGCTTCTTAGATGTGTAAGATAAGGGCATAAACAAATGATATGTGAAGATACGAAAGAGATGCAAAAACCCAAAGAGACTGGAAGGTAGAACATCCTTGTATACGGAAGAGGATTTAAGAATTGGGTTTCATTCATATGGACATTGTAAAATGCAGCTGTTGTGCAGAAGAACTCAGTGTTAAAGAAAAATGAAGAAATTTTCCTATGACGAGTCAGCTTGCTCCAAGGAGATGTTTTATTTTAATGATTTCATTGCCTCCCTTCCAGCATCTCTAGAAATCTCAAAGATGAAGACGAAGAGGAAATGTTTACTTTAGCTTGTGTAATACACATGAGGTTGGCTGTCACCTTCAATGTATTTCTTAAGATGATGTTGATGGAGAAATTGTGTCAGAAGCACCAGAGAATAAAGAGAAAACGCTTCTGTTTACCCTACTTTATTGGGCTGCAAAACTCAGAATTCATCTTTCTAAAGCCAAAAATGCAGGGAAAAACTAAATTCCAGACCTTCATGAGTATTTAAATCTGACATTGACCCTACTCCACAAAAGAGAAAATCTTGATGGAAGAGACTCACATTGGACTTGTTTCTGATTTTGAACCCTTAAAGTAACAGGTACTGAAAGCCTAAGAATATCAAACCATCAAAAAGTTATAAAAAGATTTCTTTTTAACTGTGGCTTTGGCATCCATCTTAACCAAGCTGCATTAATTCATTGCCTACGAGTTCCTTAAACTTATGTTTATTTATAATATTCAATATTCCCATAAGCACAAATGTTCCAAATGGAAGGTTGAATTTTGATAATGCCCATTTCTTCATTAAGATTTTATCATCTACCTACATTAAAGCCTCTCCCTACACTTTGTTGCTTTCACCTTGTGTATTCCTGCTTTATTTGCTTAATCGGGAGCTCCTGGCTTCCCAGGCTTTCTCAAGTCCGAAACAAGCAAAGTTTGTGCATTAGCCTATTCCAGGCATGCATGATTTATGAATGGCAGGTTCCTTGGCACAATTTGATGCTATCAGAGAGACTTTGTTTTAAACATTAAAATGAAAGTTGAAAGTGGCTACAGTGGGCGAGACATCAGAACACACAAAGTGTGAAGAAGTTCAGGTCTAGAGTTCAGCAGTCCTTTTGAGGTCTGGTGCTGTCTGTGGTCAGACACTCTGACCTCTGTGATCAAAAACTGTGAGTGGAATGTTCGCAATTGACCAGCTAAAAAAGCACTCAAATTGTGATTAACATGATTTATCCAACCAGCCCCTTATTCTACATAAAAGAAAACATTGTTTACATTCATATAAATAGAGAAGACGCATGCTTGACTAGTCTAAAGCAATTCATTTTGTCTTTAGTGGACATCCCAATTCTATCCAGACCATTGTCTACCATAATAATTCTTCCTCTGACAGGATCACTTTGAGACTCAATCTACAAGCTAGCATTATCAAGTCTTCACAGCTAAAACTTTTGTACTTTCAGGAGAGCTACTTCCTCAGTAAAATCAGAGTCTTAATCCTGGCACGTGCCCAGGGATTATTAAACGTCAATATACGAACAAATATTTTTATCATTGTGAAACATCAACCAAATAATTTAATTTTACTTAGTAATTATCCTAACATATACTTTGTCATCAACATAATTATTAATTATGCTGTCCTGTATTTTGAGGCATTCCAACCACTTCACATGTAATCATGTAACATATAAGTTTTCTTTGCACATGACTAGATAGAAGAACTTGTGAGATACTAACTCAGCCCTTAAAATAACAGCATAGCAATTCTGCAGGTGCTTAATGTGTCATACAAGGATAACTCCCACAAACATCTAGAAGACTTGAAAGGCTTCAATATCAGTGTTAGGAAATAAGGGTTCATAAAGCCCACAACTTGAAGAAGTTTAGGATGTACAGACAATCGAACACACTTCCTGCAGAAATCTTTTATATCCTTCATGGCAGAAGCAATTCTGAAACACATTCACCATCAAGGACAATTTCCTTGTGCATTTGGGAACACTCTGGTATATCAGAATGTATAGAGCCCTCCACACATTGACACAGTGGGTTACCTTGTAGATTTTGCAATGGAAGAGTCATAATGCCTCCAGCTGCAGCTGCTGCTACCAGTCCTTGGATGTTGGTAAGATTCGCTGTGGGCAGTGTGAGGACCAGACCCTGCTGGCCGCCGAGCTGTCCAGCCATGTTGAAGGGGATAAGGATGGGCTGGTTGAGGGTTGGGGGGCCTCCGGGCATCACACCAGCCACAGCAGAGGCGAGCTGCTGGGCCGTCAGAAGTGGCTGCAACGCACAAGAGAAATATCCCTCACTTCTCTGTGGGACCAGGACCTGGACATGTTTAAAACTTATTTTATCTTTCAGTACAACTAGAAAGTACCTCGAGAGGGAACAAAGAAACACACCCCATCCCAGAAAAAGAGAGCCTGATGCAAAAAAGGCTTTTGTAATCACATTTCAATTACTTCTTTGGAAATTTTCACTTGGTTTAGACTGTGCTGTGGTACTCAAACACCTTTAGAAGCAACATCTGACACTTACATATTATCTTTCCAGTGAATTTTCATATAATCTTAATCCTCATGAGTGTAAAGTTGTCAGCTAATTTATTCTATGCTGCTCTAGAAGCAGTGTGTTGACATCACTGGGATTTTATTTAGTTATTGGTTCAAAAATAGCAAGAAAGTGCTATTTTCAACTCTTTAGATAAATGAGAATAATGTCAAAATTTTACTTGATCTTAGAAAGTCTGTAGTGACACCATCATGCAGATCTGTGGCCATGAGACTTATACACTGGCACAGTCCTTTAAAACAGCAATTTTGAAATGCATATGTAAAGAGCTATGTGTCTATCCCCAGCCAGGGTTGGTGGAGCATGCATGAAAGGCTGAGGCAGGAGGATTGCAAGTTTGAACACACTTTACCCTGGACAATTTAGTAACTTAGGGAGATTTTGTCTCTAAATCGATGAGAGAAGATAGGTAGATCAGTAGATGATAGATAGATAGATAGATAGACAGACAGACAGACAGACAGACAGATAGATAGATAGATAGATAATAGAGCAAAAGCATTGGTAATTCAGCTCAGTGCAAAGACCCCGGGGGTAATACCCAATATTGAGAAAATATATTCACCTCCTTTTGACTGAGCAATCCTCCCAGGATATAGTTTAAAGACAAAATTCAAAAGTAAAAAAAAAATGAGTGGAAATATGCATTACATTTTTAAAAACATGTTGGAAACCAGCTTGCTACAGGACTGAACTTGATGTACCACTTTGTAAGTCATTAGAGTGTATTATTATGACACCTTCTTAGGAGAGAAAAAATGTTTGTAACTTAACACTACATAAAAATAAACTGAATATTAAGCAAACAAATGGTTATTATTCAAGTGGTAGCATTACATATGGTCAATGTCAAGATCTATAATGGAACATAAAAGTGAAGATGTTTATATTTTTATGATGAAAAAATGTTTAACATTTTTTATTACACCAACATTTTTGCCCAGTTAAAATGATATTACAAACACATACACTTATATCTACTGTGCATCAATAGCTGTTGCCTGAGTGGCTGTCACAGAAAATTTAAACCATTGGACACTGGAGCTGTTTGCTTGCAGGTACAGAGTCTTCACTATGCTCAGAGAACCCTGGCCAGGCAGATGGCTGTAAAGGTCCCTTAACTCAGGATATCTTTACACCTTTATGAGACCTGCTGTAGGATACATTATTCTACATCCAGTTGTCTTCTACAGGACCCAGTCTAGGGGAGTTCAACTTTTTTTTCTTTAAGGTATGGTAGGATTCTATGAAGAAAAGGTAATTTAATGTAAGTGTGGTATAAAGCCCACTATATAATATCTAGGCACTGCATGAATGGTATACTTATCCTACCAATCCATTGTAGGGAGATCTGTAACTTGCCCAACTCCCATTTGTACTGTATAGGTGGGGGTCAAGTCCAGGCAGGAAACATCAGAATCCAGCTTTGTTCCTCTTTCCAACACAAGTAGCTGATTTAGAGAGCAGGAGTGGAAAGAGGTGAGTTCATGATTTGGCCATCTATCTAGTGTCTCAGACATTTCTGGAGAAATTCTGAAGAGACCCAAGGGGTCTCTGTTTTAGGACCACTGCCTTAGACACCATGAGCCTCATTCCTAATATATTTGTACAATTTGCTAAATTCCCATCAAGTAGCCATGCTTCATTAAAAAAAAAAATACAAAGTACTCTGAAAAGCAAGATAAACAAACTTTGAAAGTAAAAACAAAATTAATAAACTGGCCTTACAGTTCTTGGTGACTATCACTGGTAATAAATATTGCACTGAAAAGGAAAGCAAATGGATAATCCTGAGATTGTTATAGATTTGGGGATCTGGGCTGCAGAAGTTTTAAACTTAGATTTGCAGACTTCGAGCAAAGCATGCCTTCTCAGTTTGTCATACTGCCATCATACCTCAGCGGCCTAGGACTGTCAGGCCACTTACTTAACCCAAAAGGGTAACAGCATGTTAGGACTAATACAGTCACAGGCATATCTGTGCGCCCACATACACACGTGCACACACGTTGTAAGGGAACGACATAAAGGGATGACAAGAGAAGCCACCTGCTCTCTCTAAAAATCTACTAGGTACAGAGCGGTACCTGGGAAGGATGATGGTCTTGGAGGCCACAAAGGCATGGGGTGGCAATTGGAAAAGACTATCAGGCTAACCCAATATGAACTCTTGGACGAGTGTGGCAAGTGATTAATTTTGAGGAACAACAATGACAGCAAAGGCAACAGAAGGCCCAACATTTCTTTCCATAAAAGCAACTCTGAAACTCTGAAAGCTGCACACTGTATGACACAGGTTTTAAAAATCCCAGCCGTTCATAATTGCTCTCTACATCTCCATACAACCTACGCAAGCCTGCAAAAAAACAAATATTGGACTTTAAAAAATAATGAATGCATTCCTTTATTAATGCAGGAGCTATGTGTGATGTACAGTATTGTCAAAGCCAATAAGCCAAACTTACATTAAAATTGCATTAACTTTTTATATTAAATCACATCTTGTATTTCAGAAATGGCTATACTAAGGTTGAAATAACTTAATTTTCTTCACACTCCAGTCATTAAAGTTTTACTTTTGAGAAAGCTGCATGGTAACCAAGGGCACAGATGTAGTGAGTTTTAAGGAAATTTTTTTCAAATGATTAAAATAAATGTTTTCTTTAAGAAGACAGAAGAGTTGTGCAAACACATATTTTTCCAATAGTTTTTAATAAATAATGTAGACATATAGTTTTCTATACAAAAATTTAACACTATCTTTCCTCTGTTGGAGTTAATTGGATTTAACTCATTATTATGTATTTGGTTATTTATATTGTTAAACTATCTTCAATGCAGCCGATGGAAAGCAGTTGAGAGACACTGACCTGGGGCCCAACAGGAAACGGAGGGTGGGTGTGGCTGGCTGCGTGTTGCTCCGGAGAGCCTGGATCTGACAGAGCTGCGTTGCCTCTGGCCCCTGGAATTCAAAAGAGAAGTGCTCCCTTAATATCAGACCCAGCCTGATAATCTCACACCACCTTGTTTTCTTGTGCTGTCGCAGAGGATTAATGGGCAGATGATAAAACAGAATGGTTTACCAATAGCTCTAATGCTGAAGTTGCTTACTGCCTGCCCTAAACAAAGCTAGACATTATGATGTCCAAAGTCACCAGGACATAGAGAACAAGGGACACCGGGAAAGTAACGTTCAGTTGCACCATGAGGATTGCATTATACACCAATTTATGTGCCATATAGTAATGTGTCCTATGGAGGGGACAGTTATGCCCTTTATGCACAGGAGAGTAACGCTAATTTAATTTTCTAGAACCAAAAAAGGATGATCTCAGACATGACCAGCCTCAATCATATCATCTCACATATTGCTTCCCCATCTTCTTTGACTATCTGAGCTCTTTCTCCATACCTGATTCAGACTCTGAATCTTAGAAACACCTACTCCTAAAGACCAAAACCTTTTTCAGTGTCACCTTCCATGATGTCCAAAAAGATATGAACCACCTTGTACAAGTTTCCTGGATGCTGAAATAGAAGGAATCACACAGTAGCTTCAGAGATGTCCACCCTGCTAAAGAGCATTATCTCGCTTTTCCTGTTGGAATCTTTTTGGATATCAGAGCAGAAAAAATAATATCCCACCTCAACAGAAAATCTGTAAAACCCTCTGGACAGCACAGTATCTCTGTATAGCTGTTTGTTCCATGACAAATCACAGCAGGTAAGCTAATGGCCGAAATAAGAAATACATGAATAGACACAAAAGTAGCAGCCATTTTTGAGGGGTCCTTGCTGGTAGCTTTTGTTTTCTTGGAAATTTCTGAAGAGCTGGTTGAAATCCAATTCCTAACACCCTTAACAAGATCCTCTTTCCTGATGTTTATACTATGAATACCAAGCAGAAGACAATTCAAGCACTATTTATTGTCATGCCATGGATGACCGAGAAAAAAAAATACAATCTTGTAACATTTATAAATTTTAAAGAAGGTATTAGTGGCTCATTTAAAACAAATTCGCCTATATATTCTCTAAAGGGACAAACTTATAAATAATGGAAATGTGGAAAAATACTTCAGCGCATTAAGCTACAAATAAAATTGACTGCTACATATTATTCAGTTGACTTCTATCTGCACAGTGATGTGTCAATCATAACAGCATTTTATAATAGGATTAAGCAATAAATGTGCAAAGCCATTATGCAGAAATCTGAAAATCTGATTAATTTATAATTTTTTTGTGCAGAAAGTCAGGAATGGGCATTGCTTGGGGAATACTTACAAGTGTTCTATTGAAATTTCTAAACTGATTTGGAACAAACTAATAAAAACACAGACTTGCTGACATTTTATAAAGTGAATTCTGTCAAAATATGTTTGGCATTTTAATGATCACTGTCATTTAATAACAAGGGTAAGATGACCCATCAGAAGATGCCAACAATTTCCCCATAATGTGCAGAAGACCTTTTTTCCCTAATTTTTTAAAATATAAATGATTTAGTTATTATGCTTGGAAAGCAGGCAATTTTAAACTGGAAAGAAAGTGCCTTATGCAGGATAAATCTCATGATCTCTCTTACATTCTCAAGTCCTGTTGGCCTTGAAATTTTCACCAGTTATATGTATTTCTAAAAATAATGTTTTTGGTCAGACATTAAGATTAGATTAATTCACAGATAGCTGAAAAAATTGCTCCTTGAAAAATCTGTTTTCTTTTTGTTAGTTGCCATGTGTGGGTTTTTAAACCAGATAATGACAAGAGTTTTATAATGCACAGAAAAATAGAAAAAGCCTTCCTTAGACAATTAAAAATGTATCACTGTCTTTATTTTTAAAATTCCTATGCCATGATAAGCCTCTCCTTGCCTTGTCTTTTGCATATTGGCAGGTCTGCGTTTTACCCACTCTGTACAAGTGCTGTATCAACAAAATGTATGTTTGTTTGCTGTAGCTTTACACATCACATTTGCTTACATTTCTTCCCTATTGCTTTGAGGGCATAACTGGTGCTCAGGAGCTTGTTCTGAGGCCTGCTATTCACAGAAACAATGTTCAGTGAAGTCCAGGGCAACTTCACACAATTTCATGTGCAAAACGAAGTCTTTTACAGGCTCTTGAAGAGATTATGTATGCTCTTGTGCCTGGATCACAAAGTAATGTTTCTTCTTAGTGCACATTTTTATTTTCCCCAAACACATGTATCAAGCTTAACCTTGTAGGACCATAAGCTAATCTGTCTGGGTGGAAGGCAACTCCTGAACAGAGGCCTTCTCAGAGCCAGAGGGGAATCTAGATGTCAGAAAGAATAAATGACATCAGCTAAGGGTTGCAGAGATCTGACGCAATGCTCAGCTTTATGCTAGCTAAGAATTGAAGGTTAGATATTTCCATGGGCAAAGATACAAAAACAAAAACAAAAATCCTTAAATGGAGTAGGCCAGTTCTTCCTGTCCTGGAGCCTGTAAAACAGGTTATATCTGTACAGACCAACAAATTCCAGGACAGCTCTATGAGGCTAGTTAGGAAGAAGCTAGCCTGCACTATTAAGGACAAGAACTCTGCATCTGAAGCTCAAGGACTGCATGGTAAGTTCATCAGTCTCTAAAGGGTATTTCACTCACATCTGGTAATTAGTCACTCATTCAAGAAAGAAAAGTATGGCTGTTGCTGCAGCAGGTGGTCTAATTCCTTTCAAGTAGGTATTGGCACTCACTTGATTACTTCCTGTTGTCTAAGGTAAATCTTAGAAATACCTTTCACATAGTAGCTTATTGACAAATCCTATCACAATTTCAGTTTTCATATTGGTATACTTTGGATCTTGAAAGTTCCCCCAAAGGGACAAGCATTAAAGGATTGGAACCTAAGTTGCAACACTATTGGGAGGTGGAGCTTAGTGAAAATAAATTGGGCCACTGAGGACATTGCCTTGAAGGAGGCATTGGGATTCTGGCCCCTTTCTATTTCTCTGTTTGCTTCCCAGCCACCATGAGCAAAGGTACTCAAGCAGTAAAGACAAAAAAATAATTTATATGTGTTATTTATTCCAAATATTTTAAATCCACAGTCATTTGAATCTGTGCATCAGCATCCTAGAGACAGAAAGGAATGACCGTATAGCACTCCCTTTAATCCATGACAGCAAAATAAGGACATACAACACCAAGATGCTAGATTATAGCTTCCATATTCCATGGCTTGGATGAGTGGTCCTCACGTGGGCAGGCAACTCAGCTGTAGAGCTCCTACAGGCCACTGATACAGATGCTAAGGATGAGATCATGTGGTTGTTTTATACAACTCCATGAGAGTGTGAAGGCAACAAGGAGCACACAGTGGTTTAGTGGATGCCAAGAGAGTCTGAATGTCTTTTGCACTGAGTACACCATAGGCCACTGGTGGCTCATGTGCTACAGCAAGCTGTTTCTTATCATTGAGAGCTCAACAGGTTTGCCACTGCTGCCACAGACCATTAGTATTAGGAATAGCAAGTGGATCATCAGCTGGCATGACTTCCAAGTGTTTTTTTTACCTTGAGGTTTTCTTCCATCATGATTCTGATTGTCATCTAGCAAAAAGAGGGGGAAGAACCAGCTCAGACACATCTATTTGCAATAGTGATTTGTTCACAGGCAGTTCAAGGAATACAACATTGACTTTAAAGGATCACAATGTAGAATTTAAGACAACTACACAACAGGTATTAATTCTCTGTGAATACAAAATACAAAGAAATCAGATTTAAATCTAGTAGGGAAAGGATATATCATAACTGGTGAAAACATTGAACAGATAATGGAGTTTTCACTGTTCAAATGCCTGCTTGTCAGGGGCACTCATTCATGCCCTCAGCACCATCATGCCAGGGATGATCTCACATGTGGGACATACAGGCCTACCTGAAGACACCTCTGCTAGGGAGGGACAGGTGACAACAGAACTAAGTCAGTGACATCCCAGTGCTAGTGCCTCCCAAGTTCTGCCCTTCCTGCTCAGGTCTGAGCACCTGTATGATCATCATTCATCATTCGTGACCTTCACTGTGTTCCTCTTTTTTTTTTTGAATCCATTTTTAAAAATGTTGGTAGTACAAGTCTTCATCAACCGGGTTCGTATTTTCTTAGCTACTCCAAAACTACAACAGATGTGCATTTCTGTATACAGTTGTGGTTTTTTTTTTCCTTTTTTTTGGAGTAGGCTCTTCCGAATAAGTCATTTTAAGAAACAAATATGCCATGTTCAGTCCTAAGAGTATGTGCTCTTTTCTGGGCTCTAGCCTACTCTTTTTGCCAAGAGGCCACGGTGGCAAGGCAGATGGAGAAGGAAAGAGAACTGCACACATGGCTTGCTCATCAGAGGCACTCCCCAACGAGTTGGCCATCCCTTCCACACACAGTGAATAAGAGTCCCTTGTTAATGACCAATGAATTTTTAATGAATAAAATTCTTCTGAGTTTGGGATTCTGTCCTTTATGCATTAGCACAAACATAATCACACGAAGGTCACACGGTTCTCTCAGCTCTTTCCGGTATTTCATACCGTTCCTGACCACTGTTTGCACTTTTCACCAATCACTGAGGTGTTGCAAAGGTTACTCATTATAAGATGGGCAGTTGAGTACATTATTATTTCATGTTGGGCAGTTGAACCTAGCTAAGCAGGGCAGAAGTCCCCTTTAAATTAAACTTCCTTTTCTTCCTATTTCTCCAAGATTACTAAATGCCAAGGAGGAAGTAGAAATGTCTCTCTCTGCCACATTTTATTTCCAGTCAGGATTTCTTTATGATACCAGACACACACACATATTTATGTGCAGAACCCCACCAGACTCTCAGAGGAATCTGAGACTCTAAAGTAATAAGACTGATTCTATAAGCCATACTCAAAAATCAAACATTCATGATTTCACTTAAGGGGCTGTGTATTTTTTGCAAATTATTTTGTCAGGCACTTGTAACTTCACTCATGGAGGCCTAGAGAACACAGGATTTCTGACAATACTAATGTAAAAAGTAGATTCCTTTCTTCTAGTGGTTGCTTCGTCTAGCCTCTGAGGAAGAAAAGCCAGATCTTATTGTTTGAATGAGGAGTCTATGTCTTCAGTGGTTCTAAATACTGATCCTTAAGACTACATATATACTGCATATATGCTTTTCACTTGAAAAGCTAAAGGGAACTTTGGAATATTGAGATAAAGCACACACATGTGTACACACACACACACACACACACACACACACACACACACACACCTACAAATCTCTTATTTGGACCTGATGATTTGAAGATATTTTTGTAGTATTTACCAAAATTTTTTAATAATCGCTTCCATTTTTCAAGTAGATTTAGTCTATGTATGCTACAGAGAATTTTAAGATTTTATTTCCTCAGAAGTTACTAAATCTCCCTTCTGTCTTCCTCGAACAAGTTTTTATCATTTGTTTTCACAACCATCTAATAAAAGCAGAGCTAAAGTCCTACGATATCCTGACCAATAAAGGTTTCAATTTCTGTAAATGCTTCTTCTTGGAGAGAGATGAGAAAAGAGAGTCATCAAACATACTTTAGCAAAATTTCATGACATCTGTGAGTGGAGGGAGCTTTGGGGCAGGGATTATCCCTTAAGTACTGCTATCTCTACTAGAGAATAAGTTCTTTCAGGTTAAAGATTTTCTAAGGTATCTTTGAATTTCTGAAGGCCAGCTCTGGGCTTTGGTGTATGTGCACATGTATGCATATGCAAGCATGTATATTTGCTGGTGTGTATGTATACTGTAATTAATTAACATTCTTAAAATGAGGAAGTTCCCTATCAACATGTGCTGAAACAATCCAGACACAGATTTTAAACCACTTGAAAATGGTTTGTTTAATTTCTAAGGTGTTTTTTTTCTTAACCTATGTATCAGTCAGAGCTCACTAGAGAAACAAATGTAATGTAAGATATATAAATATATAATATGAAGCTTTACAAGGCAATTTACAGAGGCTTCTCACAGAATCAGGTGAGGAAGAGTGCAGAAGGATTACCTGCATGCTGCCAATCTGAAGGAGCTAGTCAAAGGTCAAAGGCTTGGAGTTCACTGTAGTGTCCTGCATGAGTACCTATCAGAAAACCAAAGAGTCTTTGCTGGAAAGCTCAAGCATCTATGGTAGAATATAGGAGCCAATGCCCAAGATGAAGGTGGATACTGAAACTTCTCTGAAGAAAGAAAACTAAGCCTTCCTTCTTTTTTCTTTTCTTTCTTTCTTTTTTTCTTTTTCCATTCAGTTGACAAACTTATTGGTTAGTGCTACTCACACCCAAGGTGGGTCTCTCTCTTCAGGAAATCCATTTAGGAAAACCCTTTAGAATTATGCTAATGCAATTAGCTGAATGTTTCTTATTCAAGTTGACACAGTCAGTTAACTATTATAACCAGGAAGGCTTGCATAGGTCAACACATCTGTCCATGAGATGAGCATGTTCTTTGACAAGGTCATAGGTAGGTACCAACCTTAAGAGCTCACATTCAGCAGGACAAAGTCTTTCCACCCCACTGATCAGCAGGACTTTGACTCTCTATGGATGATGTGGGTCACATGGGTTTTGTGGTGTAATGGTCCCCACGGAGCCTCTTTTGTGCTTCATATATGCTCTACCTCATGCCTGTTCCATCTATACAGTTTGTGGGGATCATTATATAATAAAATGTAGGTTCCCAGTCTGGGTCTGGGAAACTAATCTCCTTTTTTCCGGGGCTACTACCCCAACCCCACACAGAAGGGGCAAAGTCAAGGACTTCAATCTTCACTGGGACACCCTAGATATATGATTAATGGTAGGCTTAAATTTCACAATGAGAAGATCACTATATTTCAGTCTCTTGCCTGAAGAGAGAGAATCTAGTGACCACACTGAGGTTTCTAGAAGCTTCCAGAAGCTTACTCCACCCTTAAGGGGAGCTTACTCCACCTTACCCAGGCAAGAAGAAGAGGATCTAGACTTCCCCTCTTTCCTTATGTGCTCTTTGGTCTCATTAGACTTTACTTACTGATACAAACCCAGAGATCAATAAGAATTTTGAGCGATAACCTTAGATTCTGTCAGTGAGTTTGCAGGAGTCACTCACTGTCATAAAGAGAACCAGGCCTACAACTTATTGTTTTTTTTTTTTTCAGTGACTCTTGTTTCCATACCATGTGGGGTTACTCACTTTGTATCAAAAGGCCTCCTCATAAAGTGCTTTCAGATTTTAAAAATTGCACCTAAACTTACATATGATTCAAGAAAGTCATTTTTGGATCTCATGTAAATTCTGAAGAATATTTGTATGCATAGAAGAATTAAGAGTTTGGTGTTTGGGTGTTTTGTTTTCTGAGACAGGGTCTTGGTAAGTTACCCAGACTGCTGTTGATCTTCTTTCCTCATCCTCTGGAGAAACTAGGATTATGGCATGCCCCACTGTACCCAGTTTTACATAGGGATCTCAGTTTGCCCTAATAGGGAAATGAAACATCAACACATCTATTATGTGGTATTCTTTAAGTCCATACAAATACTCTAGTCAGGAGAAAACAAAATAAGACATTGTTTTGATTTGTATCAATTATCATTACCTGTGTGGGTAACAGAGAAAAAGGGCATGAAATCCTGCAAAAGAAAAGAATATGAAATATGCTATATGTGTTTTTTGATGGGGGCGATACTCAGGATAAAATCCAGGGCCTTTAGCTAAGCCTCACCCGCTGAATTTTTTTACATTTTAGGATAGATTCTCTCAGAGTCATTAAGTTGCCCAGGCTGGCTTGGGTCTCAGCCATCCAGAATGCTAGGACCATAGGCATGTGCCACTACATCCAGCTGCCAAGTGCCTTTCTAGTTGTAGATCTTCCTTTTAAAGATCTACAGCTTCTTTCTTTTAAGCATAGATATTTCCCCCACCCCAGCTGAGGAAATCATCACTGAGCTTGGTGACAAGGGGATGTGACATAGATACTTCAAGGCAGCAAGACTTTTGAGATTTAAAATTCTCTCGGGTTACTTATTCATGATTACGCAGGCAGAAATTCCTAGAACTAACCTTAACTGTGCTTAGAAAATGGTCAGAGCTATTAAAAAGTCTTTACAATTTTGATATTCACTTAAGAAGGCAAAGTGAGAATGTGTTTGGGGTAGGGGGACAGGTTGAGGAGAGCCAGTTTTTCTAACCAAACACCTGCATTAGGGTACCATGGTGTGCCTGGGAGGGTCAGAAGATGTAGTGATGAAGCAATATCCCAGCCTCCTGCCCTCTTTCACCAACATTCTCCTTTGTCTTCTAATATCCCCAAGGCTCCCTTTGCAATTCTCCAGACCTGAAAAGCTGCCCCATCAAAGGTCTTGTGAAATTTTAAACTCTTTTCAGGACATTGAGATGATTAGCTGGACTGTCTCACATGGATCCCTGGAAATGAAAGCTTAGAAAGGACAGGAGTGGAACAGAGTCAGCAACATTGCCACAGCAGCTCGGTTGAAGTTACCGTGGTAACTACACTACAGTACTACATCATCCACTCTGTTCTTCTAAGACCCCAGCTGCCTGCCAGAGGTCTGAACCCTGTACAGCCCTTCAGGGGCAAGTGAGACTACTAATCTGACATGCAGAATATGATTTAACAATGAGCTATAACAGAATAAATCATTATTTCAATTGAAAATGATGGCCTCTGGATGCAGTCACTTCTGGTAATAGGCATGGTACAAGGGCCCAGAGCCCTCGGTCACAGAAAACTTGTGGCTCTGCACCTGCAGTGGCTATATTTGTGACTGGCAAGGACTGGTAATCAGATTGTCACATACCAATGACTTTCCCAGATGTTGAGATTTCACAGGGCAGCCAATTGAAGGAGACCATTAACAGGTGAACAGAAAGAGGTTGATATTTACTTGTGCCAAATAAAACTATTTTTAAAAACTTCCACCTAGTATCATAATCTTATGACAAAGGCATTTTTCTGATGTCCTTCCCCTTTTGCAAAAGATGTGTTTTCCACTTAAAGGACATTTTAAGTGGATGAGATTTAGCCTAATGAAACACTCAAAACATTTCTTTTCCACTTTCTCTTCAGCCAATGACTGTTTCATTGTAGATGGACGAGTCTGTCACAGAGCATTTATGACCCTCTCATCAGCTTGGCTGAATTTGAAGAATCATGGCGTGCTCACAGCTTTCATTCCTCTAGGCACAGGAAATGTCTGAACAAACACTCCTATAATGGTTCTTCTTTTGAATAAATAATTCCTCCTTTCCCTCAATCCTCTGTTTTCAGAGACAAAATCAATTCCCTTCTCTATACAAATTTCTGTGTGCCAGGTCATAAGTTAGTTAATTCCATCATATATGATATTTTATCAACCATTACAATACTGCCAGTGTTTGTGATGTTTTCGGTCCATTTATATAGGACAGTAAACCTTACAGGGAGTAAGTCACTGTCTTCTGTGCAGTGAGAAAGTGACAGGGAAACAACTATATTCTGGGCTTTTTGACTGATGGAAGGTCCACGTCTTTATCCACAAGGCTACTCAAGTGTTCAAATATTTCAGAATATCTGTTTACAGAATATTTATTGTTTTCCACACACAAGGTCCAGTATTTTATACAATTGCTCCTCGATGGGTTTATACCTAGATAAATTCATTCTAGGTTGCAAATATTGGAAGCTGAAATTCACAGGCTAATTTTAACCTATTTTTCAGCAATATGGTGCTCTGCAGAGGGCCCGTCATTCCTTCTAATCATGTGACAGATAGGAAGTGTGACTTGCTGTCACTCTCTAGTGTCTTAAGAGAATATCATATTGTCTATCACTCACTTGGGAAAAGATCAAAAGTGGAAGCAAATAGCATGTTTTTATGCCTTTCATACCACTGTAAGGTCGAAAAACCCTAAATCAAACCACATGAAGTGTGGGACCATCTATATGCAGCTTTTCATTCAATCATCAGAAAAGTTAATCTCTGGCACTTCGACTGTTGAGTTATGTCATGGTCCATCTCAGCTAGGATTATTATTCCCATTTCACAGATGTGGACATTAAAGTGTACAGAGGTCAAATGACTCATTTATGGTGGGATGGTGAGTGAGGAGCTGAGCCCTGTGGTATTTGATTCCCATACCAGAGCACACTATAAGCCAACTGCAAGTAACGGGGAGACAGGCCAGAACAAAATAACCAACATTGCAGTAGAAACTGCTCTGAAATGTTTTCTGCTGCACTTAACAGAACCTGGCTCTAGAGAGCTCTAGGTCTGCATTCCAGGGCAGTGGGTGATAGGTAGGGAGCAGAGCAGGCCCTACCAGTGACACACTCTTCCTGGGGCTCATTTTGTTTTTTCAGACAGCATTGGCCAAGTTTCCATGAAAAAAGAACTCCTAAGATGTCCATAGTGAGCTAGAAGACGGTTACAGACTCCATTAGGGATTTGCTAGTCAGGACTGGATCCCCTGGGCCAACAGCTTGGCCCCACTGAAACCTTGCGAGAAAGGCAGACTCCCATGTCCTGAGCACCTGGACCTTAGGCCCCCGGTGAGCATCTGTGTGCTACCCACTCTCATGGGATCTGTACCCATAGTAAAGTGTGGGAAGCACTGTCCCCGAGTTTCTCATTTTCCTACATTTCCTTTCTATTCTCCATCCCTCTTTCCTCCCCCTCAGTCTATTTATTTATTTATTTATTTAAATTTTGATGTGTTTGGTACAGGATCTTACTACACAGTTCAGACTCACAGTGATCTTCCTGTTTCAGCCTCCCCAGAGCTGGGATTGTATTTGTGTACCACTACACTGGTCTTGGTGGCCAGCTCAGCATGCCTGGGGGAGTGGCCCGTATGGCATATGCTGTCAGGGATCAAACCCGGGTCCTTGCACTTGCCTAGGCAGGCCCTTTGACTGCTGAGCTATGCCACAGCCCACCTCAGCCTGTTTTTATCTTATTTCTGTCCTCCCTCTTTCCCTCCCTGCATCTTTCTCTTCCCCCTCTCTCTTCTCTTTCCTCCTTCCCTCATATGGATAGTATTTCCAGTGTAAATGAGCCTAAATCTCCTCCTCTTCAGGAGACATTCACAGCACACTCTTGAATTCTACTCTACAAGAGTCTGAAAAGGTGAGAGACTGAAAATGTTCCTGAGGAATACACTTGACAATGGTAATAACCCTGGGCCACTTCTAGCCCAGTGCGGCCTGTCAGGAGGAGGTCCCCTGAAGCGTTTCACAGTGTGAAGGGCCAGCTCCACATTCTTAAAGGTAAGCATACTTATCCTTTCTAAAACACAGCAGAAGTGATGCCACTTCCACCCCCAATAACATTGTTCTGTGATCTGTGGAAATTTCCTGATCACTTTTTCCTTCTATATCCATATCTTTATTTTTCCATTTGCAGAGATCCAAGAGGAGAAAATCCAGCCTATCTATTTCAATTATTTGCTCTCAGAATGCTGCATTCTTTGCAAAAGTCACCAGAACAACACTTTAACAGAGGAGAATAAAATTTTTAAATCCTTTAAAGTGGAAATAAAGCTGCATTTCTGTTCAGATACTCCAAACAGGTAGTGTTTGCAATCATTCTTGCATGGGGCTCAAGATGGGTGAAAAGGGAGTTGTTTAGAACCCAGCAAAGGAGAGGCAGAAAATACACCCAGAGGAATTACACAACATGGAATTATAACCTCACATCTAGTTAGCAGCCCCTTACAGTAATGGAGCCTCCATAACTGCATGACAGCACAAGATTGTTCAGGAAGGGGAAAATGTCACACATCCCATGAATAAATCTCCAGAAGCTACAGAGCCTTCTTCATGAAGAGGCTAACAAAACAGCGTGTGATTAATAAGATTAAGTAGATCTCAAATATAACAAGTCAAATGAAGATCCCATCCATAACTGCTATTTATATTTTCTTTTTCCAGCCTAAGAGTTGGTTACAAAAAAAAAAAAAAAAAAAAAAAAAAAACAGCCAAACTAGGCCAATTCATGGGCCTCTGACCATTTTTCTCTCACTCTATTTATTTCTTAACATTACTGTAATTGAAAAAGTACCTATTGCTAAGAGATGCTATTAACTTGAGTGCATTCATAGAGTGTGATAGCACTAATAGACTTAGGTCATATTCTTCTATCCTTTTAGCAAAGCATTATTTTGTTGTCCTCTTGTTCCAAAGATTTTGTTCCACTTAAAGTCAAATAGAACAAAAGCACCACAGAATTCATTCAGATTATTTTTGCCATTATTTTGACTCCATTACATGATAGTATCAAATGCATAGCCATTTTCTTTCATCACATTAACTACTTTGGGGACTGTGTCAAAACATATGTTTATAAATATGCCTACAAAATATGATGTATGCTCTGGTTGTAATTTAAATGTTCTTATGTCAAATATTCTTAAAATGTACTTTTTGTACATCTATTTAGCCTTAGGATTTAAGTGCTGGAATTAAAACAAGAAACAGAGAAAACTCATACATATGATCAGATGAGGAAAACATAAGAAGTGTCCACTAATTTAAAAATACATAGCACGTTTCATCACACCTAAGATTCTAGGGATATAAAACTCATGAATACTTTATGTCCCAGTAGGAAAGAAAAATTGCCAATAAAACCATCGCGATAGTCACTGATTATAAGACATATGCCAATTCTTATTTCCAAATCTTACTTTTAGGATATCATGTTAAAATAGGTGTTGAGGAATCTTTACACCTGCACAGATTAGAGTTAATATTAATAAATTACATTAGTACTCATTACTCATTGGTCTATATGTGCCAATAAATTATAGCATGGAGAGTAAGCCATGGAATAAATGGCAAAATTTAAACACAATCTCTTAATGTTATCAAGATGTTTTCAGGAAGAGAACAGTGTTGCATAATGGAAGATGAATAAACCTCCAGGAGCTATAAAGGTCTTCTTCAGGAAGGGAGGAACAGAATTTTGCATCCCTAATAAGATTACAAAAATGTGAAAACTCGCAGTTAGTGGGTTCAAGCTTATGACTGGAATAATCGAAAGAAATACTTGGATAGACACCTTACTTAAGGTGAAATAAGAGGAATTGGAGAAAGAAGCTAACAACTGTGAGTATGAGTTGAGAGTCAGGAAACATGATGAAAATTTCTGTAACTTGTGATTTCATTTAATCTACAAATGAACCCCATTATTGTAGTGACATAGAGATAAGATTGAAGACCAGTTGGTGTCCCTAGAAATGGTGAATTATAGACAGAGCCCAGGGAGGGCTGCCCTCTGTTGCCTGAGATTCCCAGAAAGCTGGGGCTCAACGTTGGGGATGGCGGCTCTTCCCATGGATGCGCAGCTCTTTGTTTATCTGCTATGTGACACCAATGGTTGTCTCCCAAACTGCTTAAAGTACTATCTGTTAGTAGTTGCGTGAACTACGTGTCTGGAATATCTGTATCTATTAAAGTAGTGACATATACTCCTTAGCCATTTTTTTTTTAATGCTAAATAAAAAGAAGATCCTTCTGAGGCTCTGGGCTCACTGAGGAAGAGAAATCTCGGTGAGTCCTCTGAAGCTACATTCATCGCATCTTCTTGTCGTTTCCTTTGGCACCGGACCAAAAATCATACAACACCCAGTGATACTTAGGATTAAAGTTCAGAGAATGTATGTAACCCAGCCATCCAGTTTATCTAATCACTTTTTTAAAAAAAAAAGAAAATGAGAGGAGAAGGAGGAGCTAGAATCCAAACACGAGTCTGTCAAGATTTGGCACTCTTTCAACCCAAAATGAGCTGTAGGAAAATCTATACATTGTATGTCAATCCCTGGACTTGTGCTTCTGGGTGATTTATGAATGTCTGTGCACTTTAGCCTCAGGTCACCCAGAACTGACCCAAGATTGGTTCCCAGAGCTCTTGAAAGGCAGGAAGAGATACTAGGGACAGGGAAGCAACTCAGTACGAAGGGTTAGTAATGGTGCAAGTTTGTGCTTGAAAGCTTCAATAATTCCTTTGTATTAGGTAGGGAAAATGAAGAGGGATAAAGCTGCAATTGGTGGAAGAATAGCACTCCCTCATGCGAGGCAGGCTGGGTGATGGCGTGGTTATCGGTGACTCATGTTCTTGCTTGCGTGGCTCTCCAGTGCCCCTAGTTTTCAGTGCCCCTGATCTGTTCAGGTCAGAGTGGCCATGACTGTCGTTAGTGTATGAAAGAACTTGTGTGTAGCAGAGCAGTGCCAGCCACCTGCCATGGGCACCTGTCCAGGACCTGGCTGCCAAAAGGCTTCTGTACCCTTTGGTCCATTAAAGAAGACAAGCTCCATTTGGAGGGCCTATGGTCACAGGGGAGATATTGGGTATACACCCTAATGATATCATGGTATATGTTTGGCTGGAGGCCAAACAGCTGGTACATTGTCCCTTGTCCCATCTGACAGTCACATCTCCCAAGGGTCAGAATCAGAGAATGTCATTCTAAGTCTAGACTGATCAATAGTGTGAAGCTGTGGTAACAGGATCCTTTAATAGTGTGACCAGATATTTGTAGAGGGTTCGTTTATCAAGAAAGAGAAGGTGGCCCACGGTCACACATGTCTAGACTTTTAGGAATTAGACATTGAGAGATTTAGGAAAATCACCAACACATTCCTACAACCAGGTCCTACAGAAGTAAGAGAACATGTAGCCTTAAAGTAATATTATAACAACACATTTGGGATGACTTTTTGTTTTCTTCTGTTTTGCTTTCCTTTCCTTTGCTTTTTTAATTTTTTTTTTTTTGTACTGGAGATCAAACTCAGGACCTTGTGCTTGCCAGGCAGGTGCTTATACCACTGAGCTGTTATAGTCCAGGCTATGTATTCATCTTTACTCATGTGACTTTGGATAAGTTACTTAACTTCACTGATTGTAAGGCTTTTCAATAATAGAATAGAGGTAATGATAGCACCAGCTTCTTTTCTGAGATTTAAATAGATATACTGAATCAAAAATGCCCAGTGCTGTAGGCCACAAGTAGGAAATTTGGGTTGTTGATATCAAGTATTTGAGCACGTCATTGCAAATGACATTGATGTACAATTATTTAATCACAAATAATTTTTGATAAACATAGAAATGTTTAAAAATATCACTGTGGCCACACAGAACACCCTTGAATAAGAAGACATGCTACAGAAACTGTATGTCAAGGACTTCCTGGGGCCACTATAAATGAAGGATGAATTCTGGTTTGTGGAAAAATATTAGCAAGAATGGGGAACAAGAGTGATTTGTACATTCTAGATTGCTACATCTAAAAAAAAAATCCTTGATCCAATGTTTTTAAGCAGGGCGTTACTCACAGCTCCAAAATATTTCAACATTTCTGCCTCAGAGGCTCCAGTTTTGAGAGATGCCCATGTTTATCACTGCACTGTTCATGCAGGTGAGCTAAGGAATGAGCAAGGTGCCTGGAGGTGTGGTGTCTGTACACTGCAGTATGGTCCGGTGACAAAGAAGCAGGAGATCATATCACCTGCAGGTAGACCAATCAAGCTGGACATCACCAAGTTAACCAAACTAAGCCAGACCCAGGAAGACAACTGCTGCGTGCTTTCTCTTATAGGTGTGTAGTCTGATGAGGAAGAGTTGACACAAAAGAAGAAAGAAGATTTTTAGTGAAAAAGAAGAGGCTGGGGACATGGAAGGGGCTCAAGGAAGGTAACAAAGGGAGGATCCCGATCACAGCAGATTTTATACTCGTATGAAGAATGTCACCATGAAAGCCATTGCTCTACCGAGTTCATGTTTTAATACAGAAAAGCTCCAGTCCCACCTCACCCTAAATGTCCTTTTCATCTTTCTAGCCACACATGCTCAGAAGCAAATCCCCAAATTGCCTCTCCTAGCTCCTCTGCTTCAGCCGCAGAGGTGGCCAGCTACCAAATCCCAAATTCTCTATCCTTGCTTTCTTGGGGACAGTGCCCTGCCTGCTTGGATGGCCCCTGTGTGCACTTACTAAGTCCACAGACCGTGCTTCCTGCCGCTATGAACGACAGTCTCAAGGCCTGGGAAAGGTCTTGCAAGAGGGTTGGAGCCTGAAGGCAGGAGTGCCTCCCCATAGACTGCCGGTTGCATCGCCTTTCTCCACTGCTCACCAGATGTGTGTCCTCAAGCAAGGGGCTTAATCTGTCCCAGCTCAGTGTTGTCATCTGTAAAATTGAAATAAGAATGGCACCACCCTCGTATGGTGAGGATTAAAGCCACTAAGCTATATAAATAAATTGCATGATCACAATTTCTGGCACATAGTAAGCATTCAATAAATGCAGTTTTCTTACGCGTTGTCCTTGAGATTCAGATCACCCTGGTGACTGTGGGTTGGTGTTTTATGCAGCAGCGCAGCTTCAGGACACAAAAGAACTGGAGGGCCCGGGACACATGTGTGTTGCTGCTGGCGCTGACAGGAGGCTGACTGAGAAGTAGCCTCAAGTCCTATCCATGCTTTGGGGCAGCACTGAGCCCACAGCTGAGTCCCAGGATGCATAGAGCTGGGGAGGAAGCGGTGCTAGAAGGTATCTTCCTCGTTGGTTTGCAAAAGTTCTGTGGAGGAGGTAGGGCATCAGGGTCTATGAGTGGCTCAGACATGGGGACAATAGAGCCCAGGGCAGAAATCTATCATCCTGAGGGAGGTGTAGTGGAAAAAGGACAAGCTGGGACTATTTTTCCAGTGTGGAAAGTAAGATTTTCAGGGAAATGCTCTCCAAGGATGGGAGGGCCCAAAATGCTAGTCTCAATATTTGGAGCTCCGTACTGGCCTGAGGGGATGTCAGTGTCAACTTAAAAAGCACTCAGGTGCAAAAAAAAAAGCACAAGAACAATTGTATCTACAGGTAGACACCAAGACTAAATAAAAAGGGAGCAGGCCAACAGCAGCGACCAGAAAGATGGTAGCAGTTCTCGGGAGTACATAAGTAGCAAAGGACTGTTCAGAGGCCCAACTGAATGCTGCTTGAATACAGTGTGATTTTTTAAAAAACTGATAAATGCTTAAAGATTTTAAAGCCGAGCGTGGTGGTGCATGCCTGTAATCACAGCACTTGGGAGGCTGAGGCAGGAGGATCGATGTGAGTTCGAGACCAGCTTGGGCTATGAAAGTGAGCACAAGGCCAGTCTGAACTGCATAGTGAGACCCTGTCTCAAAAAGACAACAACAACAAAAAAGATTTTAAGAAATATTGGGGGCCGGCAAAATAGCTCAGCGGTCTAAAGTGCCTGCTTAGGCATGCTTAGGCAAGCTTAGGCAACTGCAGGGACCATGATTTGATCCCTGGACCCATATACTGCACCAGCCCCACCCCCAGGGCAGGCTGATCCAGCCATAACATACATAAATAACTTTTTTTAAAAAAGAAATATTTTACAGTGAAAGACACGTTGCAAATAGTCTCCCTCAAAGCACTCCTCATTGCTTCGAACACACAGACCCCATCATTGTTGGTACTTTCTGAAGCAGATCCGGAAGCCCTGTTTCATAAGCGTCCTTTGTTGTGTTGTCACAGCTGCTTCCGTATCCGGAGTCACCTCAAAACAGTTACTTTTCAGGGTTGTTCCACCTTTAGAGAAGTTGGAAGAGGTTCAGAAACTGTATAGGACCCAATGTGGTGGCTAAGGTGACGAAGGGCACAGGGCGATGACAGCAGTGGGGCAGCACTAGGCTCTCCTTCTCTACTCCTACTACTTGGCCCAACCTTGGGATTAGTTAACCCTACTCTTCTAAGACAACTCTGTGGAGGCATATCTTCCATGTCAAAAGCAAAGCAAAGAAAAACAAATGCTGGACTATAATCCTAATGGCTCAGACAGGAAGTGGACAGTGCTGGGCCCTCTTTCTCATCCGTGTCCGCTGATGGCTATGCTGGTTAGCTACAGCGAGGGAAGCTAATTCAGCAACTCTACCCTGGTTGAACTACCCTGGGATTTTGTCCTCTCCCTCTGCAGGGCTGGGCACACCAGTCCTCCCCATCCCATTATGATGCTGTCCTAATGACTTTGTGCTGCAGTGCTCACCGGGTCACCATAACTTCCTTAGGTAACAGTGGATAAACGTCAGCCTGAGAAATTCCAGGCCAGCATTATTTATGAAGCTGCAATTCTCCTGTAAATAACCCAGTTGTTAAAATGATATGTATCTATGTAATTGAGTCTTCTGTATACAAATAAATAAGACTTTATTGCAATGTCAGAAGTTAACAGACCAGTCAATAAAATCAATAACTCACTTTTTCTTGCTTATATATCTAACTTTTCTCCACCTTTCCTGTGTCCTCTGTTGATGCTCGTTACATATTACCACTCAGAAGAAAATACAGCCCTTGTACTACTGTTTATTAAGTGCTAAAGGGGGGGAGATGGCAAACAAAGGGGAAAAAGCCCACTACACCACCTATCCCAGTACTGTTTCAGAGTTCACATGTATTATTATTTTTTTAAACAAAGTAAAGTGGAGAGGTAGATATTTTGTTTCATAAGCCAAAGTACAGGGATTTTTCATGAGTGCCCTGCAGAGGGCACAGAAATCAGATGCCAGCCGTGAGCTAGATGGGCACTTACAGGTCAAAACAGCCCTGTTAGATTAAAACTGTGCCATTCTACCATCCTGGCTGAGGTAGCATGAGCATTTTAAATCCTTGATTTTGATCAGTGGGCGATTCAGTTGGAAGTGTACATCCCATCTAAACCTTGGCATATACTTCCTCTGACAGAGGAAAGAAGTTTAGCTGGAGGTAGTAGGCTAATTTTTAAAGCAATTTGCTTAATTGATTGGCTCTTGTTGAGCTTATGGAAAAAAGCTTAAGGGGATTTAAAAATATTTTTCCACTTATTAAAAAGAATTCAATTAAGCAAGTGGGCAAATATCCAAATTTTTCTGCACCCAAGATGGTTAAGATAATCAAAATAAGGGCCAGCGGTATAGCTCAGGGGACTAAGTGCTTGCTTAGGTAAGCGCAGGGGTCAGGGTTCAGTCCCTGGCACCAAATGCTGCGCCAGCCCTGCCCTCGGGGGCCCTGAGCTGGTGATGGAGTCTGGGCATGGTGGCTAACTCTTGAAAAAAAAAAAAAAACTTAAAAAAGATAACCAAAATAGAGAAAAGGAAAAATTAAGACGGAGATACTCTTAAATTTTTGTGATGATTCTATTGCTGTACAAATAGTTTGAAACTTTTGACTTATTTGTACAGACTAGCTTTTGTCTTCTGTGTACTAGATAGACACCATAACTATTTTCTTCTTTGCTGTCTATCAAAACAGCCTGAGCCTCCTGCAACAAGAGGCCCCTGGAATTTGTAGGATTTGTGGAATGCAGGTGTCAACTGGAGGTAGAGACTTTGATTAGTCAGGTGGTGGGCATGCTGGAATTTTATTGGTTGTATGTTGAAAGCATGGCAATTTACCCTTTGGCTTGGAACATGGCAATATAATTCATATTCTGTATTATTATGTTGAGTCATGTTCACTATCACAGACCACAAATAGTGGTATTAACCTAAAATTCACTTTGGGAGCTGGCAGAGAAGGCATGGTGTGCAAAGCCTTGGCGTCATCAACCCTAAGAAGTGTGATGACCATCACTGGAAAATATGTTGACTGCTGTCAACTCAGGTTCCAGAAACAATGACTTTTCTTCTATTTCTGCAGGAATAAATGTGCACCTGTGGGCATAGTAAGGAGGAGGTCCCCACGGGACTCCCAAGGTGATGCTGACACACTGACGCTCATGGTCGAGGGGGTGAATGGAGACAGAACTGCAAGAGCCGTGAACACACAGGTCGTAGTGAGAACAACAGAGCAGATGGACTTCCCAGAAAGTGTGGCTTGTTGGACATTGTCTTCTGGGAAATGAGGATGTAGGTCTGAGGAACACCGGCGCTTCCCAGATGCCTGAGAAAGAAGGAGCCCAAGGGTTAAACTAAGGAAAAATACAAAATGAGATATAATGAGGTCATGAAGTTTATGAACATCAAAGGGCCACGGGAGTGGCCTCCTGTCAGTTGCTTCAGAGGGATTAAATATGGAAAGGGAAAGATACCCAGAAGACTTTCTAATGTGTTAACACTTATTTAGTTACTAAAATTACTATTTAGATGAAGAAATCTAAATGAGCAATTTCATTGGCATAAGAAAGATGTTGACTGTATTTCAGTGTGTGATACAATGAAAAATATACTCCATAAACAAACTGCATAGTTTAGGTCAAGGACTTTCAAGTGATAGGTAGGTAGTGGATTATTAGTATGATATGAGGGCCAGCCAAAGAGTTCAGTGGATTAAAGTGCTTGCAAGCAGGCACAGGGGCTGGGGGTTCAAGCCCCGTGTCCATTGTGCCAGTTCTGCCCCCACCCCCACCCCCCGGTACACTGAGACAGTGATTGAGACTGAGCGTGGTGGTGCATGCCTGCAATCCCAGCTCTTGGGAGGCTGTAAAACAGGTGGATCACTACGAATCTGATCTAGTAGTGAAACCCTGAACATCCTGTAGATACTTCCACAAAAAACACAGGAGAGAATAGTAAAAGAAGAGACTTAGTACAATATAAAAGAAGTTTGTATGTGGTAGCCAGATGGATACCGTGTAGTAGATAGAATAACACAAAGATAGAATAACGTGCAGTAGAATGAAACCACATGATGTGTCTGCTTGAAATCCCAGCAGTTTCTGAGGTGGAGGCAAAAGGATCTCACCTTAAGCGCAGCCTGGGCAATTTAGCAACTGACCAAAATCCTAAGTCAGAATGAAGAAACAATAAAAGTGCTGAATATGTAGCTCCAGACCAAGATCCTGGATGCTAAACAAACAAATAAGAAAGCCAATGAACAGATAGAAAGACACAGAAAAATGTTTTTTTTTTAAAAGATAGATGATAGAGTGTTTAGCACACATCAAAACTACTGTTCAGAAATTTTACTTTCAGTTATGTATTACATTTATAAGCATTCAGAGTCCCGATATGAAATTTTTTTTTGCACGATAAACTGACACCATAAAGTTTGGAATACTCTCAGTGAACTACTAAGCAGAAAATTATAGCACGCAATGAAGTTTTCCGTTGTTGTTTTTAAGGAGTTAAACCTCAAGGAGAAGGAAATAGTTAAGAGGGAAACCTTGAAATACTAATGTGAAAGCTGATATTTCTCACGGAATAAGGTCCTCCAGGGAGGCTGACGAAAGGACTCAGCTTTGAACAAGAAGAAGGAAAGACTATCCTTGTAACAGAAAGCGAAGAGAACGAATGTGTGAGGGGGTGGAGAAGGACCTAAAGACTTCAGTTTTCTCAAGGAAAGATGACAAGAGATAGAATGTCTTTCTGTTTTGTGAAAGAAAGCAACACCAGCTTGTCTGCTGCGAGGGGTAAAACTGGCTTGAATTGCAGGGGTCTTTGGAGCTGTGTTTCGCTTCCAAGGCTCTTGGTGAGCAGGCACCTGGGGAAAGGGAGGGGAGAACATGTTTTTTTTCTGGGGCTTCAACACGCACAGCTGCATGACTTTATGTGGAGAGTTAGACGCTGGTTGTCTATAAGATAAGTTCATATCCTCATTTCCAAAACAAATATGATTTCTGAGTGACGATGCAGAGACAGTGAACAAGGTGGCTGAAAACAGTGTCTGGTCACAGAAAAGGACAAAGGATGTGGTGCATTACAGGTGAGCAAGGTTCTCAGCAAAACGTGGCACAGAAAAAACACGTGTGCTACCCGTGAAGCATATGACGTTCCTGACCTCCTGCTAATACTGTCATGTGTCGCAGAGTAGGGGAGAGGGCAGTCTCTGTGATAACAGACTGCAATGAAAGCCACAGGGAATAGCCAAGTGTGGGCGGAAGCGGAGAGGTGGATGATGCTTGCTGCAAAATAGGACAGCTATTTCAACCTGGAGTGACTGCACTGTGGAATCGCAGGCACACCAACACATATGTGTTTGGTCTGAGAGCCAGCCCCAGTCTACCTGGGGCAGGACTTAGGGATTCATATTACGAAATGTGCCTAAAAGGATAATGATGTGTGGCTGGCAGAGAGCCGGGGATGGGGCAGGTTCTTGTGAAACATAGTTCTGGAAGGCAAAGAGAGAAAGCTAGCAGGGAGATCACCAATGAGAAATTGGTAAAGGAAGGGAAGAAATTTGCCACTGCAAATTAAAGATCAAGCAGCCCCTTTTTAAGCACGTCAAGATGGTGACAGCAGACTGATAACCGAAACACGAGGTCATTTGGAGCTGGAGGCTCTGTGCTTCTGGGATGATCATGCATCCACAAAGCTGCCCTGACCTAAGAAGGCAAATCAGCAAAAATGGGAAAGGTATGAGACTGAATTCTGGACCCAACTCTGTTGTAGACACAAGCTGATCCCTAGGGGCACCAAGACTTGTTAGGGACAGTGATTGGTGAACGAGTGCATTGTGGGCCTGACAGGGGAGGCATCTTGGTTAGATGAGAGGCATTGGAAGTAGTCCCAATTACTACTTAGGATACTGTTATGGTTTGTCTCTTATGATCACCCCAAAACCTCATGCAGTCATGGGGTGGCTTCTACAGTTTCTGATTAATTCATGATCCAGTGCTGGGACTGTGGGTGAGAATGCTATTTCCTCCTGGTGGCTCTTTGCTCTTTTCCACCACCATGAACTGCTTCCTTCTTCCCTGTACCACTCTGCCTTACTGCTAGCCAAGAATGGACTGAAACCTCCACTAACTATGAGCTACATAAAACTTTCCTTTCTTAATGTTGCCTGCCGGGTATTTTGTCCCACCAGCAAGAGAAAAGTAACTGAGACAGATGCCAAGGCAGGAGGCTCATGAGTTGAATTACTTAGTGAGAGCCTGTCTCAAAACTAAAAAGGGATAGAAGTATAAGGAAAACCCTATGTTCCATCCCCAGTACCATAGAGCAATAATACTCACGATACCAGTAATTCTCTTATATCTGAATCAACTTAAAATACTTGGATTGAGATTTCAGAGTCTCCATTTTTATGCTCTTTTATTCTACCTGCATTAAAGAAAAAAAAAAAAGTATCTCAGCTGGAGAGATAACTTAGAGGTCTAAGCACCCACCTGACAAGTGCAAGGACCCAGGTTCAATCCCCAGGTCTTCCATGCTGGCCACCAAAACTGGGTGTGGCGGTGCATACTTGTAACCCCAGTGCTAGGGAAGCTAAGACAGGAAGGTCACTACTAGTCTGAGCTGCATAGTGAGAGCCTGTACCAAACAAACAAACAAACAAATAAATAAATTTTAAAAATACATCTAAATTTTTTTCAAAATTAGTATCTCATTAATTCTTCCAAGCAGAGTCTCTGCTGCAATAGTGTCTGTCTGTTTTGGGGCTTTTGGGTGGGTACACACACATGAGCTTATTTGCCCAAGGCTTTGTGCCATGATCTATAAGCAGTTACTTTGCTATTGGAATAGCAGCTGGTCTACCTCTGCCACCTCTTGCAAACCTCAGCACAGAATTCACCCTTGTTGGGGAGCTCTCCATTACTAGCTGCTATTCCAATAGCAAAGTAACTGTGCACCCCTCCTCTGCCACTATTGATCCCTTTCCAATTGGGTAGCACTTTTAATTTTTCAAAGAGCTTTCACATACATTTTTCTCATTTGACCCTTGCAACAATCCTGTGAAGTAGGTAGAGCAAGTACTATTATCTCCATTTGGAAGATAGGAGAAATGAAATACAAGGTGCTTAAGTGGAGAGCTTTAAGTGGCACGACACGTAGCCATGCGGGGCCAGAGCTGAATGCTGCCCATTCCCACCAGCTCTGGGTGCTTCTCAGGAGCCGTGGAGTGATGACAGCTGGGGCTGTGCTTACTTTACATTCCTGTTATATTTTCTATAAACACTGCTCATGACTGACTGTGGCTCCTTCTGCTTACAGAGTGTGACCACAGGATCTCAAGCCACCCTGAACCTAACAGGCCATGGTTAGCTCTTTGAAATTCCATAACTGTTGTCTGTTGTCTGTGTGTATCAAAGACAGAACCAGTGCTGTGGATTGTAAATGCAAGTGTGTGTGTGTGTGTGTGTGTGTGTGTGTGTTTGGGAGGGAGTGGGAGAGACAGAGAGAGAGAGAGAGTCAGGGAGGGAGGGAGGGAAAGATAAGGAGGGACGAGACACGGAGGAAGGTAAGGAAGAAGGGAGGGAAGGAGGGAAGGAAAAAGGAAGGAAGGGAGGGAGGGTGGATGTTTCTCTTGATCCTGTGCATCATCGCAATAGCGGACTCACACTGCGTCAGCAAGTGCTCAGGTCTTCTAAGCACTTGCATGTGCTAACTCAGACCACACCACAACCCCAGCTAGAGGAGAAGAGGACACTGCTATGAGCCGCATTTTACAAACAGCTAAAGCAGGCCCTAGGTAGATAAGTAAATTTGTCCAAGCTAGTAAATGTGGCAGAATTGGTATCTGAACCCTGGTAATGTGGCACCAACATGTATGTTTTAAAGCATGAGTGACTACTTTGGTTTTCTGTTCTCATTCCATAGCACTTAAGACAATAATAGTCTTGACATGATCATTGAGACTATAGTTTTTCATTTTTGACTTATAATGCTATCATGAAGAGGAACAAAATCATGTTATCACAATGCAACTTCAGCCATATGAAATGCTCCAGAAGTGCTCCAGAGCAGACTACAAAACTGGTACAGAAACCATCACCTTCCTTGAATTATAACAAAGCAGTTTTTATAAACTAATAAAATCCAGCTGAGAACACCCAGATGGAAAACACTGAATCAGCTTGCTTTGGTACAGGAGGAAATCCTCAGGTGGGATGGTGTTACGGTTATATGTCCCCAAAGTCTCAGGCATTTGGGAGGGGACAGGATTATGGGGACACTACTCATCAGTGGATTCATCCATGGAAGATTTCACGGCTGGATATGTTGTTAGGAGGCGGGGCCTGGCTGGAGGTGGTCACTGGGCCATGAGCTGGGAGGGCGTATTCTGGTACTTGGCTCCTCCCTCCTCCCTCCATTTCCTCATTCCTATAGATCGAGCAGCTTCATCCAGCAGGCCCTTCTACCGTGCCAGCTCTACATAAGAACCAGCCAACAACGGACCAGCCAACCAGCTCTACATTAGAACCAGCCAACAACGGACCAGCCAACCAGCTCTACATTAGAACCAGCCAACAATGGACCAGCCAACCAGCTCTACATTAGAACCTGCCAACTGTAGGCCAGAATAATCTGAACCATTCATAGGGAAAAGGATACCTATTGAGATCACATCATTAGGGCAAATAAATCAGACATGCAAACTTAAATATATTGTGTGGTTCATCTTATATCAGAAACCTCAGCTAACAATAAAAAGCAAAATGAAAATAGACAATAAGAAAAAGGGAAAGCGATCTTTTGCCTAAGGGAAGGGGACTAAAGGCTGGAGGGTGTGAAGAAACAATTAAAACGTGTTATTGTTATGGTTTGTATCTGGTTGTTCCCCCCAAGGCCTCACGCAGTCATGGGGCAGACTTCTAGATTTTATATTAACTCCTGATCCACTGGGATCATGAGTGTGAGAGCTGCTGGGATTATGGCTGTGAGTGCCGCGCCTGGGACGGATGGCCTGAATGCAACGTAAGGGAGACAGACTTACTCTCTGTAGCCCTTGTTACCTCTACTCTTCTCTCTTGTTCTTTGCTGCTGCCATGAACTGCTGCCCCCTGCCATGTGCCACCCTGCTTGGAGCCAGCTGAGTACGGATTGCAGCCTCTAGTAACTGGGAGCTAAATGAATCTTTCTTTCCTTCATTTTGGGTGTTGGGTATTTGTCCCAGCAGTAAGAGAAGAGTGACTGGGATAGTAATGTACACGACTATTATGGTTTGTATCTATGCAAAGCCTCATATGGTCATAGAGTTTTTTCAGAGGTAGCTAAATCTAGAGTGTGTGATTGATTGGTAGAACAATGCTGGGATTCAGGGTGCTAGAATTAAGGGTAGGTGATTGCTGGATCAGCCCACTAATTAGATTGGCACTACCATAATCCCAGAAGTCTAGACACAAAATGAGGGGCAACCAGTGCCTTGTCTTGAGCTCACTTGTTGATTTTGGCATCTTGTATCACCACAAACGGTTGCAGCTCTGCCACGAGCCAGCCTGCCTTTGGAACCAGTGGATTACGGACTGAAACCTCTACAAACTGTGGGCTACATAATCCTCTGCTCCTTTAACTTTGAGTGTCGAGTATTTTGTTTCAGCAACAAGAAAAGGCACTAAGACAATGACTATCACCTCATGATGAATGCAATTATTATGTGCCGCAAACATGAACTAGTAAAAATAAATCTCTGCCTTTAAGATGTATTAGGTGTTTTTTCCCAGTGATAAGACAGCTGATTAACACAGGTGGAAATATCATGAAGAGGATTGCACTTCTTATACAAAGTCAAGAAGTAGAGGAGAAACTAGCAATAGACACAACACAATGGGTGGGCAGCATGAAGAAGGGCAGCGAGTGGGCATCATCCAAGACTGGGCCGTGAGCAAAGAAAGAGATTGGGGACCATGGAAACAGCACCACCAGAGGCCCTCACTGTCCTAAGGTCACTGTCATCCAGGGTCTGTTTCCAGGCCTTGCTCTTCCTCAACCTGATTACTGTGATTCTATTTGTCCTTAGGATGGGGATTTTCCATGGATAGACTCACATTTGCCAAGATCATAGTTTGTAGGCACCAAAAGCACAATGTACTAAATTAAAATTTCAGGGCTGGCCAAATAGATCAGTGGATTAAAGCACTTACAAGCAGACACAGGGGATGGGTGTTCAATCCCTGGGCCTGCTGTGCCAACCCCCCACCCCCACCCCAGGGTGTGCTGAGAGGGCAATTGAGACGGGTGTGGTGGCATGCACCTGTAATCCCAGCTCTTGCGAGGCTGTAAAGTAGGTGGATCACTATGAATCCGATCTAGTAGTTAGACCCTGAATACCCTGTAGACTTTTCCTTAAAATACACACACCAAAAAAAAAAAAAAACAAAAATTAAAATTTCAACCCAACACGATCTTTCTGTGTAGGATATTCTTCCCAAATGACATAATTTCTGCCTGGGTAGTTTAAAAAAGTATAGTTAACCACAGAGCTCTTGATATAATTTCTATTATATTTATAAGTCATAATATTTAGGAAATAAAGACTACTTTTCTCATTAAATTATAGGATGTAATACTCAATAGTTCCTTGACAGCGATACAGAGAAAAGATTCTCATCAGGTATTCTGAGGAGTGGGGCATAAACATGGAAAGAATGGCAACATGGTGCTGAGGAAGATGGAGCTTTCACACCTGAGAAGAAATGGATACAGGTAGACATACATGACTATAACTTCATAATTTTAAATTTATATCAATAAATATAATGTATAGCCAGAGGAGCAAGATGCATATTAGGTTTCTTTCTACTCAGAGTAATAATTTTTCGTCTACTGAGAGTAATAATTTATTTTAAAATGTAACATGTCAAAGTTGTTGCTAATGCTGAGATATCACCTAATCTTAGAATATTAAAAATGTCAGAAGAAAAAGAAAACCGGGATGCTATGTTTGATGACATCAGAATATTAGAGCTATAAGCAAACCACTACACCCTGCTTGTCAAGGTTCACCAAGGATATTTCCAAATTCTGATTAAATGAGGAGGCCAATTCACTCTTTTTGTTTCAGGCAAAGAGATGAAACACCACACAGACAGTGTGGATTTGAGCCTTACCATCGCAGGAGGCATTGTTCTTTCTCTTCCTTCCCCAATCTTAGGCAGTCTCACCAGGGTACTGTGCACCTCACCACTGTGCTGAACAGCCATTGGGAATCTACCCCACATGGTGCCTTATGGCAGCCAACATCACAACTGCCTCGGTGGCCTCCTCTGTACCTGCTTGGTCACGATTGGCATGAGAGTTGAGAGGCTTCCTGTCCCTACTCTGATCTTTGCAGATCTGAGAAACTTGGGGAGTCTCAAAGAAATTCTTGCAGTTTCTGAATTACTGAGATCTAGGCATGATGCTGGGGAAAAGAGAGGACAAACCAAGGCCGGAGGGATAAATACAAGGAACGAAGGCCACGTGGTTATGCATGGGACCCCAGCTACCCAGCCATCCCCATTTCACTCCACATATTATTTCATGGGGGGGAGAGGATACAATTATCTGTGCATTGTATGAAGCATGACCTAAAAATATAGTGAATGTTTAAATTTTTAAAAATGTATGACAGTAAAAGACACAGCACCATTAATTCTCTCAAAAACTCCTTCTTGCTTTGAATACACTTAGCCCATCATTCTTAGCACTTTCTGAAGCAGTTTTGGAAGTCTTCTTTCATCAGCATCTTTAGTTGGGGTGTCCTGGCTGCCTTAATGCTCTGGATCAATATAAAACATGTACCGTAGTCATTTTGATTTGGGGGAAAAGTCAGAAGTCAGCTGATGCCATATTGGATAAATAAGGTAGATGAAGACCTGCCTTTTCTAGTAGATGTCACTTATACAATATGCATTGTATTTTTTGATCAGGAATTATAAAGACACTCAGGAAAGAGGACTTCCATAACTGCTTCTGAAAGTATATGATGACATAAGTATGTTGAAAACCAACATTTTGAGGGTGATGATTTTAGGGAAATTTATAGCAATATATCTTACTGCAATACAGCAATTTATTTAAACACACAGTACTTTTTTTTGTTCTTCCACTGTAAAATCGCAAAAGTATTTCAACCTGAAGGAAATACAGTATAGAAAGGACAGGTTAGATAACAAATCTCAAGGGTGTAGGTAAATTAATGGCTACACTCACTTTTTAAAAATCCTTTTCTTTCTTCTACTGTTGATGAAATTAGTGTATTTTAATATGGTCTTTGACATTGTTTGAGCTGGACATCAATGTCTTCTTGAGTTTTAATGAACAAAGAGTATATTGATGGGCCCCTTAAACTAACATCATGAGCCGTCACACAATTTTTATTTTTGATGGTATTTGGGTATTTAAATGTTGTGTAGTTGAAAATATGTTATTTGAGAACAGCCTAATAGATCAGTGGATTAAAGCACCTACAAGCAGGAGCAGGGGCCCAAGTTTTGATACCTGGGCCTGCTATGCTGTCCCCAACTCCAGGGAGCCCTGAGAAGGCAATTGAGACTGGGTGTGGTGGTACACACCTATATTCCTAGCACTTGGGAGGCTGTAAACAGGCCAATCACTATGAGTACGATCCAGTAGTGAGACCCTGAAATCCTGTACAACCTTGCCTAAAGTACAAAATAAAAAAATAAAATACGTTATTTGGTGCCAATATCTATGTTTAGAAGCATGCATTTTCCTTTTAATTTTTCTCTGCTTCCATGCTCAGGTATGAAGGCAAGAACATTTCAAGGCCAAGATATCAAAGTGTGGATCAGTCAGACGGCTATAGTTCTCTGCTCACACTGACAGCAATGATCAAAGAAACCTATCTGGGAAGGGAGAGTGCTGTGTTTTGTGTCTAGTTGTCTCCCAAGCCTCATGCAGTCATGGAGTGGGGACTTCTAGAGTTTGAGACTAACTCATAATCCACTGGGATTATGGATCTTCGTACTGCTGGGATTATGGATTTTAGTACTGCTGGCATTATGGGTATAGGTACCTTCCCCAGCCTGGGGCAACAGCAAAAATGTATTATACGAGCAACAAAGAAACAGACTAGTTGTTCTCTGTTGCCACTGTTGCTGTTCTGCTGCCGTGAACTGCTGCTCTCTGCCATGTGCCAGTCTGCCTTGCAGCCAGCCAAGTATAAACTGAAACCACCAGCAACTGTGATCTGAATAAACCTTTCCTTCCTTCATTTTGCATGCCAGGTATTTGTCCCAACAACGAGAACAGTATCTGAGACAGTGTGCTGCCTCATGGTTCCAGTCTGCCCAGTAAGAGAAAGTGGTAGTTCACCAGAAGACTCTGGCCACAGAGAAGCCCTCGGGAGGGACCACCTGCCAGGCAGCATAAAGAACTGGCCTCCTCATTGTTCTACAGACTTTAAGAGAAAACAAACATTTCCTATGGCTAAGCTTTTGCTCAGAATCAAGCATTAGTTCTGGGAGGCTGAGGCAAGAGAACTATGAGCGTCTGAGCCTGGACAACTTAGCAACTTAACAAGGCCAGGTCTCAAAATGAAAACAATAGAAAGTGCTGGGGATATAGCTCAGGGCAAGGCCCTAAACTCAATCTCTAGTGCTGAAAAGCAAAACAAAGCATTAGGATAACATAGAAAATGATGGACCTGCTTTAAAGGAAAGCAAGTCTCACTTTTTTGCTACAGAAAGAATGACTGAGGCCAGAGCTTACAGTAGGGAGAGTGCTCTTTCTTCACGTCATGTGGATGGGAGAGAGAGCACTAAATCCTGCATGGGAAGGATCTGTCGGCCAGGGATGGTTTTGTGGCTGAAACAGACACCTTGTGGCTATCCAATAAAAGGACACTCAAAGTGACAGAAGAGAATAAGCTCATTGAGAAAAAGAAGAAGAAAAGTGAGAAAACATTTGGCAAAAGTCTGCTTCTTTGACTTGCTGATTGACCTAAGGTAAGAGCATGCCTGGGACAGTTTTCCAAAACCAAAAGTAAAGCTTAGGGAATTAAGACACAGTGACTCTGCCAGTAAATTTTGTAGGTGCTGAGTAGGTAGAGGCGGAGTCAGGAATGAGACTTCAGTTTTAGGGGCTCACAAGTTTTCCAGGGTGACATATTCTATGTACATATTCAGCAAGTCAGGATGTGAGATTAAAGCAACAACAACCAAAGCAAAAACATCAAGAAAAGAAGCATGCTGGAGGGGTGGGTGGTAAAGGTGGTCGTGTGCAAGGTCACATAATGATTTTTAGGACCCCTTTGTGGCTTCCTTCTTCCATTTAAAAACTTCAGAATTACTTTCATGGTTGCACTGATAGAAAGACAGTCTAGGATGGGTTCCTCTTTCTATTTATGATGATTCATCTTTCTATTTAAAATTAAGATGAAAGTATTTTCATGATCCCTTAAAACTGTCAAGGTCCCTCTGCACTTTGGTGGCTATGCCTAACTGATAAACCTGCCCTGGCTGTAATTTTTCAGAGATAATTTATGTTGATGTCTATTATCATGATTCAATTTACAGTAGTGGACCCTTTTTCTTTCCTTTTTTATTAAAAAATTATTTATTCGGTATAAGATCTCACTATGTAGCTTGAACTCATAGTGATTTTCCTGTTTCAGCCTCCCTAGTGTGGAGATAGCAGGCATGGGCCACCACTCCTGGTCTTGGTGGCTGGCTTAGTGCACCT
The DNA here is from genome assembly GCA_004027025.1 of Myocastor coypus. Classification (NCBI taxonomy): domain Eukaryota; kingdom Metazoa; phylum Chordata; class Mammalia; order Rodentia; family Myocastoridae; genus Myocastor; species Myocastor coypus. Next base: position 156,844 of record PVJA010000455.1, read on the forward strand.
GGGGTAGCACTGGCATGGCATGTGTACCGGGGATCGAACCTGGGGCCTTGCGCTTACCTAGGCAGGCACTTAGACTGCTGACCTATCTCCACCATCCACCAGTGGACCTTTTTTTTTGTATTTAAAAATAACCTAGTTTGGGCAGTAAGATGTGTGGTCACCCCTAGTGACGCTGAGTTGGAGATATGGTAAGTTTAAGGTTACTATTAGGACTTCTGAGGTAAAGTGTCTATCAGAAAACAGGGTGTCTAGGTTGTAAGTCAGAACAAAGACCTGGAGTTGAAAGTCTGAGCCCAGCTCATTAGACTTTTTATTAAAATGAGAACATCGAGCCGGGCATGGTGGCTCACGCCTGTAATCCCAGCACTCGGGAGGCTGAGGCAGGAGGATTGGTGCGAGTTCGAGACCAGCCTGGGCTACAAAAGTGAGCTCAAGGCCAGCCTCAACTGCATAGCGAGACCTTGTCTCAAAAAGACAAAAAAAAAAAAAAAAAAAAAAAAAATGAGGACATCTTTCAAAATAAAATATTTTTTAAAAGGTTCAAGATGTAGCTCAATACAAAGGACCTGGGTTCAATACTCAGTACTACAAAGCATGTCACTCACAGGAAGAAGAAAACAGGTGCATATGATATGGCATGGTAGCTCGCCCCAAGGGAACATAATCTGATGATGGAGAGAACAGACGTCAGTAATATACACTGATACATGCTGAAGAGAGAGGTCACATAAGAAAAGGGATGAGAAGTATTTGCAAGCATATCCTGACCTTGGGGACAGCAGGGCCATCTCAATGGGAAAAACTGCATGGGGTCCACATCCCAGTGAAGGACAGGACCCCACAGGTCAGAGTGATCCCTGTAAGTGACAGGACTGAGTCAGGGAAGGGAGACGTGAGGCCATAACTAGAGATGGCGTGGGCACTCAGAAGAGGTGAAGGACTGGAAGAGACACAGCGGCAGGTGACACAGCCAGTCACAGGTACCTGACTTAAAGGCAGAGTGTAGAGGGGACAATCACTGGGGGAAGTGAGGTAGAAATGAGCTTAAACAGGATGGCAGGCTGGACCAGCACAGGAAACCTTTCTACTGGAAGAAAAGAGCAAATGTGACTGCTGGGAACCTGACCGGTGTTTTCAGCCTGTGACTGGCTGTCACCTTCCTACGCTCAGATGATTCAAACCAGCATGGTACTGAGTGTGGGAAGTCCACCTGAGTGTTGCTGCTGGCAGCATAAAGGCAAAGCAGGAGAAGCTGCTGGAATGCTGTCAGGGATGCTTTTCTGAGAAGCTATTGGAGCTGTTGGAAATTGCTAGTTCTCTTGCGCTGTTCTGCTGGACAGCCTTATCATGCTGGCTTTCCCAATGAACTTCGGAGAAGTTTGGCTCCTCATCTGCTTAGTCTCTTGAAGCTTGTTGCATTGGCTTTCCTGATGGGAACTTGGCTTTCCTCATCGCTGGAGGAGCTCAGCACCTCACTGTTGCTGAGGATGGCTGTGGTATTTGTGGGTAAGTTGCAGGGCTTACACTGAGCATTGCTTCCTATCTCCAGTTCAGACTCCTCAGCTTGCTAGCATAGATCTTTCATCCCATAGGCATTCACTTCCTAGCTTCCACCACTGCACTTTGGGCCCTTCCAGCACATATCCATGAAGTGGGACTGCATGGGACTTCGTTGTGGCTCTAGGTCTCCAGTTGGACTGGTGGGAGGCATTGTTATGATCTGTAGGCTTTCAGCTGGGTTCTTTAGTTTTCAGTGTGTGAATAGATTTCTTGCATTTGAGGTATGTTATTCTTTGGCAATTCATTATAAAATGCCATTAGAAAATGTGTCCTCTACTATATTGTTCACCTTGAAAAGCAAACAAACAAACAAACAAACAAACAACGTCCTAAACGCAGCCCTAAACACAATGAAAGTAATCACAGAAATATATGGCTGCTGTGAAAATCTGAAGTCTGATTAGTTGTGGTAGTTTTCTAGGTCCAGATGGCTCTCAGCTTATAATGGTATGACTCAGTGGGTTTTCAGCTTTAGCAAGCTGTGGAAGGAATATGTGAGGTATGATCTAAAAGTACGGTAAATATTTAAATTGAGAAAAAAATATTACAGAAGTAGTCATGCTGCCATTTGTCCTCCTCTCAATCCTCCCCTTTATTTCACACACATCCCATTGTTCCTGGCGCTTTCTGAAGCAGCTCTGTAAGTTCTCTTTTGTGAATGTCTTTAGTCGCACATCATGGCTGCCTCCATGACCTGAATCAATTCAAAGTGTTCCTCTTCCAAGGTCATTTTAACTGTGGGGAAGAACCAGAAGTCACCCAGGACCACATGTGGTGACCAAGGTGGGTGAGGACGCACCATCATGTCTCTATAAGCTTGCCTTCTTCTTGGATGACATCCAGTGGTGACACACACTCTGTTTTTGATCACACTTCCTAAAGACACTTTGGGTTTCGAAGTTTGGTCTTTTCATAGGCCAGTGATATGGGCCTGATCCTTTCTCAGCATGCTGCCCAGGGGCAGTGAGCCCCAAACCTCCATCAGCCTTGTACTTATGAGGAACAAACCGTGCTGCCGTGAGCTGCTCAGTTGCTATGGTTGGTGCTTGGGTGTCCTTGGTGAATCTTTGATCTAGGATATTTTTCACTTGCAATAGTGAGTTATTAGCTGCAATGCTATCAAACTGAGGAACATCTCTACAATCACTCTTTAAAACAGGCCTGGTTACACCTATGGTGTAGAAAAATGTGGGCTAACATCCAATTGTCACACACAAGAGCTGACACAGAGAAGCAGCAGCTTGCAAGAATCCACACTTCTGAGTGATTTGTAAATGCAGTGAGGTGTTCCTGGCTATGCCTTTCAACTGCGGTCTGGCTGCCAAGGGCCCACAAAAGTATGCGAATTTACCATCATATGGTCCCATTTCCAAAAAGTTTCCTTACCTCTTACCTAATATCTTTTATCTGCCTTGATCTTTACATTACTTATATTTTGGACTTCTCATGTAAGAGAAACCGTAGGACACTTAACCTTCTGTGTCTGATTTATTTCACTTTGCGTTATGGCCACAAGATCCATCCGTCTTCCTACAAATGAATGAAATTTATCTTTCTTTGTGGAGAATTTTTTAAGATAGGAAGGGGATCTGAGAAAGGGAAGAGAAGGGAGGGAAGTTAAATGCTATCTATCACAATTTCTCAAAAACATGTAATATCATGTGTCATAAACATATATCAATTTTTAAAAATTATGTTTTCACAAACCTCTGTCCCATACACTAAGTGCAAAGGACCTGTTATTGAAGCCAGGTCCTTTTGCTTCAGGACTTCAACTCATCGTTATGGTTGCCAAACGGAAACATCTCCATTTGCGTCTCTCACTGGATGTCTTCTTCCATTTGGCAGAGCAGCGATGCATGTGCCTGAGAGACAGCATGGGAAGCCAGGCGAAGCTAGGCATCTGGCTTGGAAATCCCTACCCGACTCTTTCCAGTTTTCTCTGTCTCTGCTCCATATTGATGCTGGTATATTAAGAGTTGACAAGAGAACAGCTAAATTCTGCACCAACCCACCCACGCAAACTACCATAGCCAGCAACAAGCAGAGGAAGAAGCTATGCTAAGAATCTGTGGCTCCACCTGCATTTCTATCCCCTTGAGGGAGTTCAGAACATTGTACTCAGCCAGAAGGAAGTCTTTCCATCCAGGGTTACATCATTGCTAGCACTCTCATGCAGCACAAAGTATGGCCAAAACATATAGTTAATCGTGATTCTTAAGAAACTGATTACAGCCGGGCGTGGTGGCACACACCTGTAATCCCAGCACTTAGGAGGCTGAGGCAGGAGGATCAGTGAAAGTTCAAGACCAGCTTGGGCTACAAAGTGAGCTCAAGGCCAGCCAGAACTGCATAGTGAGACCCTGTCTCAAAAAGACAAAAAAAAAAAAAAAAGAAACTTATTACAGTAGAAGACATGTTCTCATTATTCCCCTTTAAAAATATTCCTATCTCTTTGAACACACTTATATTCTCTCTGCCACTTCCTGTAGCATTTCTGGAAGTCCTTGTCTCTGACTCTAATCTTTAGTTACACTCTCATGGCTGCTTCAATGTCCTAAATCAAGTAAAAAATATTCATCTTTCATGGTCCTTTTGACTTTGGGGACAATTCGGAAGTTGCATAGTATCATGTCTGGTGAACAGGGTGGATGAAGATGTGATGCCATATTTTTATCAGCCTACCTTTCTATTGGATGGCACGTGGCCATGACATTCACCACATTTTTATCACACCTCATAAAGATACTCAAGAAAGAGGACTTCCATAATGATGTCATCATGTGGCAGGAAGCATGGGGTATGTTGGAGGTAAGGGGGCATATCCTGTGGGTGAACCACAGCAATACGCCTTTTACTATAACAAAGTTTTAAAATGTAAGCATTCACTGTATTTTTTGGTCTCCCCATGGATGGGTCACAGAAAGACTAGCATTCACATAGATTGAAATTAAGTAAAATTCACGTGATTCCAGGGAAATCTGCCATCTGGGTAGTGCGTGAAGTGCTACTGCCTTTCTCTAAAACAGCAGGAGAGCAATTATCTTCATCCTTAGGACCCATGGTGACAAGATTAAAAAAAGAGTACTGAACACTGAGAATAACTGAATGAGGTAAAGTTGACTATTCACTCCATGGATGACCTCATCAATCCCTACACTAACTGTGCATGATATTGTTATTACTATTGGCATTTTATAGGTAGGCAGACTGAAACATGAAGAAGCTGACTAACCTCATATGAGGTTGGTTAGGTAATGACAGAGCTAATTCAAACTCTGGAGGTTGTTTACCTTCTGATCTCCTACCTTTATTGTCTATCTACAGCTAAATCATCCAATATGATATCAATCAGCTCATGGAGCTATTGAGCCCCTGAAATGTAGTTAGGATAAACATGTACTTTAAATAAAAAGCACACACACAGGATTTGTAACAGTATGAAGAAAATATACAAAAATCTCATTAATTTTTATGCTGATTGTAGGTCTGCAGTAGTAATTGTCTGTGTATGTTAGATTATTCATCAATTAATTTCCTCTGTGTTTTAGACTCTTTAAGTGTGGCTACTACATCCTACACATGGTAGTATATTCCAGAAGGCTGAGGCTGGGGCATCTCAAGTTCAAGTTCAAACTGAGCAACTTATCCACTGGTAAGTACCTAGTTCAAAATTTTAAAACTTTAGAAAGGGGTGGAAAATCTGACTTAGTAAGGAAGTCCTAGGTTCAATACGAGTACCACCACAACACTTGGGAGGCTTGAGGCAGGAGGATCAGTGAGAGTCTGAGACGAGCCTGAGTTACAAAAGTGAGCTCAAGGCCAGTCTGAACTGCATAAAGAGATCCTGTCTCAAAAAAAAAAAAAAAAAGTGCCACCTAAATAGTGGCTTTGATAAAATTTTAAATTCCATCATGTCTTGCTTTTTGTAGTTCATATTCTTCTACTACATGCACTTCTCTGTAATATTAAAAAAGGAACCAACGAGACAACCCTCTAGTAAATCTCATCTTCAATTTTCCCGAAACATGGAAATGGGTGTAGCGTGAGTACTAACCGATCCTTAGATTTTCTTATGTTTTCTGGGTTGCAAGTCCCTTAAAAAAATGATGTCTTCATTCAAAATCATCTTCACTATATTAAACTCTGTGAAGTGGCATAGGAAATCTTACCATTTAATCCACTTACATGATCAAGGAATAAAAGTAACATGGACATTTGCTCAGGTCTAAAACAATTTTTCATGGGCAACTGGTAAGAGCCTGGATATCTAAGTAGGGAATAGTTATGCAAATCAGATTCGAAAACTACTTAAAATGATGTATCTAAAAAGTCTACAATCACACTGGAAATACTGAGGATGTAATGCTAAACACAGTTTTATGTGAATACACATGCACAAAGAACAAGGAGAAATCAGAATACAAATTGTTGGCAACTATCTTTTGCACAAGATGAGGTTTCAATGGTTTTTTTTAAAAGACTAATCTCCTTACATTTTTCTGAAATTTCTGATTTTTGCAAAAAGGAGTGAATGTTTTCTTTATAAGAATGATGCTTTAGCAAAGCACAAGCTGTTCTTTCCCAGAAATTCTCTGTTCTTTCCTCACTCCCCACAACAAGAAAATCAAGAAGCAAAGAATAAAGTAAATGCAAACATGGCCTATCACTATTAGGTATGAAGAATGCAAGTCACCTTGGAAAGTCTCTGTTGACTTTGACAAAAGTTCATAAAACAATTGTTACACAATAAGTGATTTTCAAAGGGAAGATTGAGATGATGGTGCCACTGCTCCAAAGAGAGCAGAGGACAGAGTGACATCTCTTATTACCTGGGACTGCAGGAAAAGAAAGCAGGGCTCCATGTCCCAGGGATAAATACCCTTAAATTTAGATTTCTTGCTGGTCTCTGATAAGGGGGACCATTAACCAATTGAAGGATTACCTTTGTTTTATAGTTGAATCTCTTTTTTTTCTTTTTAAGTCAACAGCCTCTTTTTCTCATTCTTTGACAACATAAAAACACAAATAGTTGCTTACTAAACATGTCTTAAAATTTTAAACTTAAGTAATACATATTCTATTTACATTTCTTCAGTTGAAATGTCCTGTGATTTAAAATTTGAATATTATATCATTACTAAAGTCCTGAAACATTTTAATTAAGGAAAACTGACTCTCCAAATTATGTCAGGGTTTACAGTGTTATTTTATAGCAGGATGCATAGCATACATGTATTATAAAATGTATTTAAGATATATGCAAATCACATTTCAATTCTGATGTCTGGTTCATATTAAATGGTTAATTTTTTTTTTTTTTTTTTTTTGGTACTGGGTATTGAACTCTGGACCTTGTGATTGCCAGGCAAGATGCTTAAGCCACTGAGCTACATCATCAACCCCTAAATGGTTAATAATTTTATAGGAATATATGCATTACTGGATTAATCAAATGATTAAATAATCCTTTATCTTCTATGTTTATTATTCATAGTTTGTGTAGTAGTATCATAATAATGAAATTGCACAAGATCAAAGATAAGATTAGAAGCTGGTAAATTTTCAGGCTTTTTAGCTACATGAACAATCATGCTGACTAGACAACGAATTTACTAAAATTATGCAGAGGACTCCGGCCATGTTTGAAACTTTTACTTCAATTTTTCTGTTGGAGGATAGACAAATGTAGTAATATGCCTTTTGGCTGTACATGGTGCTGCCTGCCTGTAATCTCAGCACTCAGCAAGCTGAGGCAGAAGGATTGCAAGATCAAAGCAACCCGCTATATGGTGAGACCATTTCAAAAAGAAAATCATCGTTACCAAGCTAACTCTTCATTATGCAAAATTAAAATTATGGAAAGTAATAAAATTATACAGACTAAGTAAAACATCACAATAGGCAATTTGACCTTACATTTTATTTTGCCATTTATAAAATGTGATGTAACATTTCACTGAAAAACCTTTTTCACTGCAAAATACGAGTATTTTCTTCTGAGCACTCACTTGGTTTCATCCACTTCTCCAGTTATTCCACAAGCAGCTGTAATGTCACACTAGGCATTGTTCTATGTGCTATTACAGGTCAAAAATCAAATGGCTACGGTAGAAATTCTGGTGTTTTCAGTCACACACTAATCATAAAAGTTCCATGTTATTGGTATTTAGTCCTAACTTGACCATGTGTCTATAATGGGCCTAAGAAAAACAAAAAAAGTCATGTTTTTACCATTGATACTTTTAAACATTGTATGATTTAGTGGAATTTTGTTCAATGAAGTGCGTGTGTGTGTGTGTGTGTATGCATGCGTGCATGTGTATGTGTGTCCTTCAGACAGGCCCATGCTGTTGTTGGGGAGGTGACACTTCATATAGCTTGTGCATATGCATTAATAGTTCCTCTTCCAAAGATTTACTGTCAAAGCATACAGGCTTTAATATGTTAAAGCAATAAAGGAAAGAAATTCATGAAAGTTTTGAGCCAACTCTTTTAAGAATGGGGTCTTCTCTGTGAATAAAAATCAGCAGATATTTACACTAAAATGACAGTGTAAATATTAGATGCTATAGTTAATCTGATCTAAAGCACAGTTATTTGGAAAATAAAACTCTTACTGTTTAAATCTTCTCTTGGGTAATTTGCATTCTTTTCATCGTGCAGAGTTAGTTTCAGGACACTGGTGAAATGTACAACTCTGTTAATTCCACAATGCAAGATGGTTAAACATGAAATAATGCACTGAGGCAGGGCCGCCGGCCATCCATCACACGGACAACTCGGGAAAGAGAAAAGCACTGCATTTTCAGAGTAAAATGCAATATAATGACCATTGCTCTGAAATGGATCAATCTGGCCACACTGGCGCAGCGGTCCAGCATTCAAAGCAGCAATCACTTCTGGCTCTGGTGTGGTAGTTTTCTTCCCAATGTCATCTCATTTTATCCCCTCAGAAAATGGCAGTGGGGACAAAAAGGATGCAGGAGAGTAACATCAGGTTTTCCTTCAGCATCCTTTCTATTGTGTTAACAACTCTCAATTGGGCTAGCAATTTTCCACTGTCTTGTATTAGGAATTACACTGGCACAATTTGTGCCTCTCCAGTTAAGCTAGCACCAGGCACCTCCCCAGCCCCCTTTCCAGCAAGTTTATAACTCAGCCATGACCACTTATGTCAGACCAGAAGTGGGGAGAAGCACTTTGTGGCCAATGGTCTCAACCAATCCAGATGGCTTTACTTTTCCAAGTTTTTCACTGGTATTATAGCCAAGATTTTTCCCTCTTGAGATTTTTCTGCATACAGTGATGATTTTTTTTTGTGATAATAGATAGAATACTGGAATGGAAGTAGAACTGCTGAATCAATGAAGGTGTTAATTGTCTTAGAGACCTCAGACAAGTCATTAAAACAGATAATACTGCCTGTCTTAACTATCTCATAAGGTTGAAAGAAGAATACACATGTGAAAATGTTTGGACAATTTTAGATGCTACATGAATATGACTATTGTAAAAACAGTCATATTGGCCAGATTTCCTAAAAAGACTAAGACCTTTACAAGATATAATAACATCTGTTACTTTATAGATATGATTTTGATGTATTATCAATTTGAAAATTCCTAACATGCTACCCACAAAAGCATAATGAAAGTAAAAATCCTGATAGGCAACATCTATAAGCAATCACAAATATAAATATCTGACAAACAAAGGAAAAGAGGCTTACCATCACTAGCAATTGAGGTATGTAAAATGGCACAGTGACTGTGAAGGGAAGGATCATAGGCCCTACTAGAGTAAAAGCTCATGTGTGAGGCTCATAAACTCCAGTTCTTCTCCCTTTATCAAGAATTGCACTAATACAAGGATGTGCCCCAAATGATTCATGGAGACTGCATTGTCTACATAAGCGAGTATTACAGCACTCACCTAAAAGTAAATCAGTCGAAAGTAGACCTTTTAAATAAATTATATATCACCTGTAACATGAAATATTAGGGTACTACCCAGATATTGAAAGTATTTCTAGAAACAAATGTTCATAGTGTTTGGTTGGGAAGTGCTATGGATAGATGTTAACAAAGTTTGGTGGAAGAGTCAAAAGGTTCTAAATAATATGCATAGTGTAACTCTAGTTTGTAGTAGAATAAAATTATAGCCATATACATTATATATATAATGTTTCTATTATATACATTACAGATATTACATAGACTGTATGTTAATTCCCATGCAAAGGGTAATGTGTGAGAGGCAGGTGCTGTGGGTGATAGAAAGAATTTATCAATAATGAAGGAAAATAGAAAAATGAAGAGTTTATTACCACCATGCAAGAGAGTAGCTGGTGAGTCTGAGAGATTGTGACAGGCTGAGACTTTTACATTTTGTTTTACCATGAAGGGGGTTTGGGCAAGGCCATCGCAGGACTACTGTCATCAGATCATGGTGATTCTGTTGTCATCTATCTAGGTTCTAAGGATCACCACATGTTGTTTGAAGACTGAGTAACATTTTATTCCACAGGCTTCAGTGTCACTGGCATTACTAGAAACAAACTTTCCAGGGTAAAATTTTAATTGACAAATGTGTAAACACTAATAGGAGTAGTCAAGAAGATCAGAATAAAAAGTAGGTGTTTGTACTTGGATGGGACTTTTGAACCTGTGTTAAGATAGGGAAAGAATGGTATTGTTTAAGACATGAAACACAGTTGGATCATCTGGTGTTATATGCATAGGTGTGTGTAGATGAGAAGGTGGAAAATTAATGCTCTACTATGGACTTGTTACGTGGCTGCAATGTGGCCCTGAAGAAACACCGGTAAGAGAAACATGATGTCGTCTCACATTATTTATCTATATTCATGTAAGTCAAATTTGAATATGCATAGTTTTGAGTAGCTTAAGCCAAATCACTGAAGGTATTCATTCATGAATGAGGACTGAGATATGGAGGAAAATATCTATGGGATTTAGATATGCTACAAAGAGTGTGGAATGTCTTGTAAGGACATTAAGCATAAAACTCATCAAACTGTCCCAAGGCCTTAAATTTCCCTGTCTTCCTAGACAAAACTTATCAAGCTAACATTAATCTACATGAAAGTCTCACTCAAGGCTGGGTATCTATTGGTCATTGAAATGTCTTCTCTGGGGCTGGGGAGATAGCTCAGGGGTACAAGTGCCTGCCTGGCAAGTACAAAGTCCTGAGTTTGACCTCTGGTTACAGACACACACGCACACACACACACACACACACACACACACACACACACAGAAATGTCTTCTCTATCCTGCAGAAGTAACTATGTGCTTGGACAGATGCTCTCTCTCTTAGAGGGTATGAGCATTCCAGCACTACTTTCCGCTTCTATGTTTAACAGTTCAGTAGTCAACAACAAAGGTGAAGAAATAACAATCTACAGGAAAAAGAATACTAAAGCCATTTGGGGCAAGGAGATGGGTAGGAACAAGTCCCCTGGTCTCTTGGTATAAGATTTTTCTAATGACTACTGATATGATATAGCTTTCACAGATAATAGTGAGCTCAGAGTGACATCCACTAGATCAATTCTAAATGCATCCACCCCTTCCAAAGAACCAATTCTCAATCTGTGATTTACAGAACATAACTCTTGTGGAAACAATAATTTAGTGAGAGGATAGTTTTCACCATCAAATAAATCTGGAAGATACTAGGTCAAACCAAATTTTACTACTGATAGGTCTGACTACCTTTGCTTTGTAAAATTCATTGTGAACATCTCTCAGGGTTTCAAATCTATATAATGTTTTCCTAAGCATTTGTTTGCTTTGTTTCATTTTGCTTTTTCAGTACTGGGGATTAAACTCAAGGCCTTCTCATTGAGGTGCATCTTCAGGTCTTTTTCATTTTTTACTTTTGGGACAAAGTCTCGCTAAGTTAAACTTGTAATCCTCTTGCCTCAGTCTTCTGTGTTAGGAATGTAGGCATGGGCTACTACCCCATGCTTCAAAGTTCACCAAGTTTTGAAGCTATTTTTAACGGAGGAAACCAAGCTTTTCAGTTTAGGACTAGTTTGGAAAGTAAGACATGATGTAATTTAATGTCTTCAATAACATTAACAAGGCACAATCGTTTTTTAAAAATTTGATCACTATTGATGAAATTTCTTGTGTGCATTGGAATTGTATTAAGCCAACTTTCTCATCACCTGGAATAATATTAAACTTCCATAGCTCACGGGATGAGAAATTTAATCTGGTTCACAATTCGGGGGATTCAGTCCATAATGGCTGGTCTGAAGACAGGAGCATCATGGGAGAAGTGCTTAGCAAATGAAAATTGCTGATACAGCAGCAGTCCAGAGTAGAGAGAGAGGAGGAGCAAGAAGGGAGGTACCTTCTTCAAAGGCTGGCCCTTGGTGATGCACATTATCCAGCAAGCCCCCATCCCACGGCACACTGAACCATAAACTTAGCAATAGGTATAGCCACCAATGATTAGCACCCCAGTGAATCTAGTCACCTTCCAAAGTTTTATCTCTGAGTACATGTGTCTCTGGAGGGACATTCTAGAGCTATGCTATAACAGACAGTATGCTGGGTGCTGAAAATTTCTTGACATATACATGCAAATCTGGTGGCCCCTGCACTTACAGAGATGTGGTGGCGATATGGCGGGGTGGACATCACATGATCAGCCCTGGAGCATGGGAGGGAGTGTGTGAGCAGAGGTTCTGTGGGTTGTGTTTCTCTCATTAGGAAGCAAGAGCTATCCCTAGGAGTTACAATATTTTACATGGATTTGTGGAGGCTGAGATGAAGAAAGGCTTTCCTTATGGAGAGTAATTTCTGATTGCTCTCTGCCTCTGGATCATCTTTCACTTTGTCCTTCTATTTGAGCTACACTCTTCTTTGTTTTTCCTCCTTTTTAAATATATTTTACGTATTTAGTACAGGGTCTACAGGTTCTCTCTGCACAGATTGGACTCACAGAGATCCTCCTGTTTTCAGCCTTCCAAACTCTATGATTATAGGCATGTGCCACCATGCTCAGTCTCAGTTGTTGTCTCGGGGCACCCTGGGGCGAGGCCAGCCTGACACACTGGGGATCAAATTCTGGTCCCTGAGTCTGTTTAAACAGGGCCTTCTTTTATTTTCTCTTCGGTTCCCATGTTTTTACTCCTCTTCAACTTCTTTTCCTTTGTAGGTGTCCAGGTTTTGGAAAAATGCCAAATTAACTGCACTTATCTAAAAAAAATTCATCTCATTTTCATTAATCAAAACACGTATGGCTATCCTTCAGAGTTATGGATCAATATATTAATTCACAAAAGAATTCCAACTTAGAAAAAGAATCTGATATTTTGGCTGTTTATTTTGGTACTGGGACTTGAACCCAGGGCCATTGCACTGAGCTACATCCCTAGCCCCATTATATTTTTTTGGTTTGAGGCAGGGCCTAGCTAAGTCAATGCAATGTCCACACTGAACTCGAACTTGCAGTCCTCCTATTTCAGCCTCTTGGAATGCTTGGATTACAAGTATGTATCCCCATCCCTGGGTCTTATTTGACTTTTAGAATAGTGAAAGTTGTTAATAAGCTGCCACAATTGCATTCAGAATCTCTAGGAGCCTGAGGAATCATGGGAAGTATCACTTAGGCATTAATTTTGTAACTAGTTTAACTCCACCTTTCATATAGTGAAATAATTCCTCTTGTATGAGCTTTAGTAGATGACCAAGCCACCCACTGACATTACAAAACTATAGCATTGTGCTGGGACAATCTGAGAATAGAGGGGGTAGCAGCATTGGTGGAACTCTCAGCCCCTCTTTGACCCAAGCGAGTCACTTTCTAGAAATGCTTTCATTTTAAAAAGCATGGATGTGAGAAGGAAAGGAAAGTATAAAGTAACTATTGCATTTTAAAATTATCATCACTATTTGTTTTAAAATTGACAAAACTGCAAATATTAATACAACACAAATGATGTTTCTATCTTGTGGAGTGAATTAATGAAACTGATTAAAATATACATTGCAACTGGATGTGGTGGCACTGGGGGAGGTGGAGGCAGGACAGGTGCTACAAGCTCAAGGCCGGCCTGAGATATTAAATAAATAAATAAATAAGTACTATATCGCATAATCATCTTTATTTTTCTATTTTTCAGGTGAGAACAATCTATTCCCCGAGGACCTAAATATACAAGGTGTTCCTTTCAATTATAGTCACTATGTTGTACAATAGAGCTCTTGAACTTATTTCTTTCTAGTAAAATCTTTTTTCCTTTTATCAACATCTCCCTAGCTTCACCTCTGACCCAATTTCTGGTTATGTCATACAACATAATGTACTTCTGCTTAGTCCACTTACAAACGACAGGATTTACTTCCTTTCAAAGGGTGACGAAAATTCCATGTGTATAAGATGTGTTCTTAAAATATATGGTGAATGTTTAAAATTTTTAGAATTATTATAGTAAAAGACACTTTGGCTTTAATATCCCTTAGGATATCACCCCTAACTGTCAATATACTTAGCCCATCATCCTGGTCACTTTTTGAAGATGTTCTGAAGTTCATTTCCATGAATGCCTCTGTAAGGTTAAAACAAATACGGTGGTGGATGCTGGCCAGTGCCATCCCAGCAAAAAACAGCCTCTTCAAAACATCATCTTGCAGTGGCACATGCATACCCATATATATAGCAGCACAATTAAAATACTGGGAACAGCCTATATGTCCATGAACAGATGAACAGATATAAAATGTAATATACATTAACAATGGAGTACCACTGCACTATCAGAAGGAATACATATAAGTCATGTGTAGGAAAATGGATACATCTTGAGATCATTGCTCAGTGAAATAAATGAGACACCAAAGGTTAAACATCATATGGTTTCTCTTATAGGAGAAACTCAAAACATGAACAATTCAAAGAGCAAAGAAACTGACAGATAAGAGGAAGCAGGATGGTAGGCCTTCCGTAGATAGATTGGCAATCTCGAGGTGAGGAAGGGAAGAGGGAGGAGAGGAGAAGAGAAAATTAAAGGGTATATGTACACATATACATATACATATACATATACATATACATATACATATACATATACATATACATATAATGTCCATATCCATAAATATGTATTTCCACATAATAGTTATATATACATATTTCTATCCATGCATCCATTGATGGACACTGAGTTTGTTCCCATATCTTGCACATTATGAATATTTCAGTGAATGTTGCAGTAAGACACCTCTTGTTTGTACTGATATACTTTTCTTCAGATATATAGGTGATGGTGGATTGCTTTAGTCATTATATTTCAAAGGAGGCTGAGGCTGGAGGATTGGTGCGGGTTCGAGACCAGACCAGCCTGGGCTACAAAAGTGAGCTCAAGGCCAGCCTGAACTGCATAGTGAGACCCTGTCTCAAAAAGACAAAAAAAAAAAAAAAAAAAAAAAAAAACCAGAGAGAGAGAGAGAGAGAGTGGGACCAACAGCAATTCTAAGGGACTTAGTTAAAGTTACCCTGTAAGTGTCCAAGGAAGGCTCAGACCTTCAAGACCAAATCTCTACTCAGCATTCTTCCTGTACTGACCGTATCTCATGGTGCCCATCTCTCTGCTCGAACAGTTTCTCCACAATCACAGTCCGTTTCACTGGACACGCAGCTTCTGATCACCGCCAGAGATTTAAACTCATTCAGCTTCTCTAAGTCATCACTAATGGTTTAGATGCAAGTCTTGGAAGCTATTCAGAGATCTAATTAATTGTTCAGTCAACTTCCTGAGAGAGATCAATTCTTGATGATCATAGCACCTCAGTCAGATTCTATTTTCTCACTCCCTTCCTGACACCCTGCATTTGTAATTGGCTCTAAGAAACAGCCAGAGAGTGAAAGCTACACATCTAAAGGCCAAAGACAGACCCTCCAGAGCACAGGGAAGCGGTAGAAACACATGCTCACTAGGTTTTACTTTGCTCCCCTTGCCTCAGGCTACCCACTACTAATGTAACAAATTATGCCACAGACAACTAGAAAACCCAGGCTCTATGTGGCAGCATAGACCCAATTCTTAGTAGTTGTCTGTGATATAAAGATGCGTTCCAAAGGCAATGTTTTATTTATTAGAAAGTCTAAGAGACACTGAATAATACTGTTTCTTAGAAATTTATCAGAATAGTACTATATTATAATTTACAAGGAGAAAGTCATGGCAAGAAAATCAGATGGTAAAACTTTGTTACACCAAATATCACTGTCTGTAGAACTACAGTGCTGCATGTCACCTATGAACACCCTGCTGAAGAGCCATTCTACAGAATACACCTCGGGAAGCATGGTACCGAAGGAGTGACATCAAGTTTGTGCCATAAAAATTTATGTAATTTGCTACATGGGAACAATCTGGACAAACCAAGATGCAAGTATGATAAAATCTCAATACATGAGCAAAATTTAAGACCTGTTCCTCTTGGGACTGTTGGCTATTGTGAGTGTGGTCAAACTTTTTTTATATTTGTTGACGTACAGCAACCAGGACTACT